>QLOY01002312.1:1245-45052 GCA_003313965.1 Megacollybia marginata
ATGTTGATACATCAATGGTATGAACCATGATGTCCCCCCCTCATTCTACTGATGAACTCGGAGATAACTGGGACACATTATGTAATCAGTTACATAATGAACTTGTGGTCGGAAAACTACAGTAATCAGAATCCCATTGGGATTCATTATCTTTTTCTCTCGAAATTGCTAACTCATGAAAGGAAAGATTTTACGAACGAAAAAGAGATCGGGGACAAAGGGGTTTTACCTTTTTCGGCTGAAAAAGCTTTCCTTTCACGAGTTAGAAATTCCGAGTGAAAAAGATAATGAATCCTGATGGGATTCCGATTACTTTCTCAGAAGAAAAATGATTCATTTCCCAATACAGTTTGCAAGACCTTTTTCCCCCGTCTTTTTTTGGGCCTCACGTGGTGAGAGTGCTAGACGGTAGCTTTCCTAACCCGGGGTTTCACAGAGGTTTTACCTGGGAAGATTTTGATGCACCCGATCTAAGCTGTTGTATGTACCGTCTTCATCCCTTTTATGGTAGAACCACGTAGTTAGATCCGTTAAGGCATAGACCTGCTCGTAAGGGCGCAGGCGGATTTCCCAATAGAAACATAGATGTTGTTTTTGTTCTCAAATTGGAAAGACCGACATTAAGTTGGTCTTGGGGATAGAGTCTCAGTGGCTCTATTTCAGTGGCTCCATTGATTACATCGACTCAGGGACTCGGAATCGCCACCCATCAAGGATGGCACCAGAACGGATGACTAGTGACTAGTCGATGACTCTGAAGCAGGTATGATTGTACGTAAGCCCTTATCGATTATCGTTGCAGAACTTGGCACTATTACTTATTGCCACAGTATATCATATGTCGAACTACTACAAAAGCAATTATCCAAAAATGGTCTTGAATGATTCAACAAATATGCCATAGTCGTCGACAGTGGTGCGATCCTTCAGTCTGGCCCAGAAATTGAACCATATATTGTGACTAAGCTGTTCCTTGAGCATAACGGGGAGAGTGTTCAAGGTCTTCTCTTCTTCCATCCTCGAAATGCAAAATAATATATCCTTGAGATCGCTTCCTATCTTCTTGTCTGAGCTATCGGAACGTCCACTAAAGCAGCGAATCTTGTCGACAAGGATGAGCCTCTCATCGGCAACTCTGATACCATCCAGAATTTTCGTATACTGTAGCAATGAAATGACTTCGGGTTTGATGGCTATATCTATACTGGCTGCATCATGTCGCCCAGGTTCGGATTCTGGAACAGTGGCTTTCAGCCGGTTTTGAAGAGCCAATTGTCGGACGCTGATTCCCGCTGCCTTGAGTGCAGTGTGAATCTTAGGATGGAATAAAGATAGATTAAAATCTAAGTCCTAACCAAGGACTATAAGGATGGCAGACGCATTCAAAACTTGTACGCACTTTGGTGCTGCGGTCTGGGCAACCAAGCAAAATAGAAGCTGCTCCACCCATAAGGATCGAATGACAGTCCGTCTTAGAAATGGCTAATGAAAATCGCTTGGCAGCTATGAGCAGATGAGGGGAAAGAGCAGGCATGATGAAGTACTATGAAAGGGGGTCATACGCCAAGAACGTCACTTAAAAAACAGACTCATACCAAACTCATACACATCCCACGTCCCAATATCGTGATCGTGTAGTCTGCCTACGAGAGACTAGATTCGGCTACATAAGGTACTGTCCTGTCCCGGTTTCCATATCATTAGGGGTCGCACACATACTCACTTAATTAACAGACTCAAAAACCACATCGCATGTCACATTGTTGCGATCGTGTCTACGAGATCCTATTGCTGAAACGCCAAGCCACTGACAAACGATTATGTCACCACCCTATGCTTAATAATTACTAACCATCATTATGGCAATACACTACTACGACGAAAGCCCTAGTGGCCCCGCAGAGCAACTTGCACGTCTTGGACCTCCCTCAGCTGTCGTCAAGGCAAAGATACCTTGTGTAGTTTGGGCAGAGGACGCGTTGTCCATCGTTCATCGGGTGCCCACGTGCCTATTCGACCAGCAGTTACTCGTTCCAGCCGACTCTATTGACGCAGCAATCGACGCAATCTGCGCCTCTTATCCTTATGTTTACTCAGAGTCTGACGCTTCAGATCGCTGGAGAGACCTTCGCTTGTTTAACAAAGACCGTCCGTATGCGTTCAACTTGAACACGTCCACCAAGCTGCTACTTCATCTTGATCCACAAGCGGCTTGGGAAAAGGTAGGTCTTTCACATGCTTTGTATCGAGTCTCTGACACCTACAGGATGAACCCAAGCGTATCCTTATTCACGATGCATCTGTATACCATTTCGACATCTCTGATCCCTCCCGCACCTGCTTTAACCCAAAACCACCTTCTGAAGACTCTCGTGAGATTCTTTTTCCAACTCTACACGCTTTCTATGATGCGTTGGCGGATACGTACCACGAGCCCCCCCTGCCTTTCATTCACGGGGAGTTCAAGTGGTGGCTTGCTATATGTCAAGGATATCTTAGCCAGTACACACTCTCTAACCGCGGAATTATGTGGACCAAAGATGCATCTGGGGAACGTGTCCTCATTGACAGATGCTTGGAGTTCTTGGAGAAGATTAAGGAGGAGAACCGTCCATTCCTTGCTCGTGATTTCCTGTCACAGAGGCCGTTGAACCTCGATACCTCGTATGGGGAAAGGATGGCTTTAAAACAGGAGCGATTGTAGGTGAACTTTCGTTGTCACAGAGTGATAAATTGACGTTTTTTTTCTTGCAGCCAGCGCATGGGCAAACTTTATCAACCGCCTAAACGAGGTCCACCGTATAATCCTTACTTGCGCAGCAAAGGGATAACATCGCCTGCCGAACAATTCCTCACACCGTGCGTACATCGCTCGCGTAGTATCAGCTGCTTACACGGGAAGCAGGTATCTTATTCGGAACTCGAGTGGCAAGTTGGCGCTGGATTGGCGTCCCTTAGCCAAATGCGTTCGTAGACTGACTCGGTAATGCACGAAGACGATGGTACCTACTCAATTTGCTTAAACCCCGAATCATGGTGTGATGACTTTTCTGTTGAAATCGTGAAATTGCTGCTTCTGTGTACGATTGTTCAATGGCACAGAGAGTTTGAAGTGTACTATGCTGAGTGCGCCATCAGCCTAACCTTTGAGGTGGTTGGTTAGTCGACTCTTGGCGCCGAACTGTCCGTGATGCAGCATGATGTGTACGATGGGTTATACGACAACATCAGTCATTCTCATGACGATAGATATCCGAGCGTGGATCTGTACTACGCTGTGTACTAAGTTAGGTAGGCCACCAGTACAGGAAAGAACGCACATCTCCCTGAGAAGTCGTATGGGTAGAGATCCCTTCAGACCTAGACTTGGATCCTTCGCATCGCTACAAAGAGTCAGATAGAACTGATGACTGGCAGAGAAATACACATCACATTCGGATTACTCGCAAAACACGGACCATTATTCGTTTCAAATGTGATCGTGACATTATCGCTATCACCAGCATTGCTAATGTGCTTTCTCGAGTTGAGAGTAACGAGAAGACAGTTGGTGTACACTGCACATCAATTAGAGTTAGCAGGCATAGGTAAAGAAGCATACACCGATGCATTATGGGGTACATTCCCATGTAAAGATACGTATCAGGCAACCCGCGTTGCTGCGTCAGCGTCAACAAATACGGTAACCGAAAGGACTGGAACTCACAAACGCAACCCCGAGAATAGCGCAAATGCTCGGTGGAATGCCAGTATTAAAAGTGAAAATTATCTCCCCTGACTTCAGCTGAGGGCGGAGAATGCATCGGATGTACTCACCAGCCGATTAAGCATATCCGTAGTCCTTCTACTGATCCCATCAATTCCAACTTTGGCGGTATGGATGGAGGTTATCATAGCAAGCGTGATCAAGATATCGCAAACCGCATTTAAACTCGTTCCCACTGTCGAAAGAGTTTCCCATTTCAGGAGGTCAGCGAAAGTGTCGTATTTTAGACTGAAGAGTCAAAACATTATCGAGAGATATTTGACAGACTCGGAGCGTACTAACTCAATGGCGACGTATACTGTATGAAAAACAAGCACTGAGAATATGAAGGGAATGAAAGTGTAGACACGAACCACAAGCTGACAGTGCGGATATCGAGCAGAGTAACCACTTCAGGCATCAAAATTAGACTAATGGGTCATAAAATCCATGCGAAACTTACTATGAACCCAGGAATAATGCGGCCTTGGCTCACTGACACACGCGAGTTGGTATCAACTCTGACTCCTGCAATGAGTCATTACTTACCGATATATATCCGCCAGCAGTAAAATGTCTGCACTGCGTATGTAAGTGCATACCCAAAAAACAACTCGATCAATAGTGTTCTAAAGAAACCTCAGCGACTCGGATGCGATTATGGATTGAGGCTTACTTATCCATCCTTGTCACAGCCAGAGAATCATCGTGGTCTAAGCACATGGTCCGTCAACGAAACCCAGTGTTCACAAGAAAGATTATCACATACTCACGACCATGTATCGAAAATCAGCGACTGGAAGCCAGTAAGTGAATAAATTCTTGAAAGCTAAATACACTTACCCCAGAGCAAAGCCTGCTGGATTGTATCACAGATAAGGACGAATGCGACCTAATTCCAATCAAACGAGATCGAGTGGAAAGTTGGAGCACTCACCAAGGAAACTCGAGTCCAATGGTCTGAGCGTCGGTATTTTCGAAAGTAGAACCAGGCTTGAAGCATTCCGGCTACGACGATAAATGATCATGACGTCACCACTGACACCCTTTGGGCTTACCGCCATAGAGCCTGCAGTCGAACAATAGTTGGTGGGATGTCACAAGACACGAAGGTCAGCTGCTACTTACACTGAAGTAATGATAGCGGTCAAGTAGAACGCTCCCAGACTGAGAAAGTATCAGCGCAGTCTCCATGTCATCGAGGGACTTGCGTATTCTGTTTCGTTGCAGCAACTGGTGCCATAGTAGTGAGAACCTGAGTCACAGGGTGGTTGTATGATCTGGCTTTTATACTTGATTAATCTATTGCTCCACGGCGCCCAAAATGGTGTTATAAATTCGGAGGAGCTAATGGTGTTGGAATGATGCGTGAAAAGCGGGCCCGTGAACAATGGATAACGCGTTAAGATCCAATTAAGATCAGCAGGTTCAACATCCAAAGGCCAAGTGAGCAAGGGTGGAAACATTCGTTGCTTCGGCTCGCAACGAGTGGATAAAAGACATGCCTCGAAGTTGGCCGATGACGACAGGGCGGAGCCACCAAAGCCCGAACAACTTGGACCTACGGACGGCTTGCGGACGGCCTGTTTTCGCTGGAAGTTGGAATAAACCCGGGGGACCTATTACCCCTTGCCTACTGCTGACACTCTCCTACTCGATAGATTCATCAAATAACGGAATCAAACTAACACGGACTGGTCAATTACAAACAATGTAGAATCTTGGCAAATAAATACTTCTCTGAACATATACCACAACAGCAATACTACTCTTCAGCAAGGTCACCATCATGGCAAGGGTTCTTGAGCTATTAACAGAATTGCATTCCTGAGGATTTCCTCCGGCGAGTGCACAGTACGGTGAACTGCTATACGAGGTGGTAGCTTTTGTGGGTCCAAGCTGTCGTACGTTATTTTCGCGACCCCTCTAGCTCCCTCATCGTCCGGAGCTTGTTCCATCAACTAACAAAAAGTCAAAAACGACCCAGATCAGAACTAAAGCGTACCGCCCAGCCTGTTGGGAAACGAAACCAGTATCTTCTTCCACTCCCACTTTTTACAGTCAGCCTTTAGAAAATTACAGTATGATAGTCGATACCTATCATTATTATGGTTTGTTCGGGCAACCGGCAGGTCGCTAAAAAGGTCTTAGTGGGGACGGACAATACGAAAAGTAGAACACTTACTACATCGTGATCTTCCCGCTAATTGACTGACTCGGAGAGGGTAAGAGATAACTCGTTATGCTCCGTGCGTTTCCGTTACGCTCAACTTGAGTCTCCTGTCTGTGCGCAGTGGCACTGGCCCACCGTACTGTCATTACAAGCCTCCGAGCCGAATCTTTGATACGGGTAGTCGAGCTTTCCGTCTGAATAGTGTAGACTACACCCTGTGCCCCAGTCAGAATGGATTGGCGCACATCAAAGTCATCATGGCTCTGAGCTAACGGCGTGAAGCTATACTGAAGCCATTCCTGAGGCGCTGCAGTCTTCTGTGACTTGCGGCTACTGTAGTATGTAAGTCATTATCAATCGATTAAACAGTGAAAGAGAATGGCGCACCCCTGGGGATCTGCAGGTGGAGCCCGAGCATGAAGCACACCATGTTTGGCATATTGTGGTCTAAAGATCATGTAGTGTCAATTAGTCACTGTTGGAAGGCAACGGAAAAGAAAGTACTTTGCAACAGGTCCCGCAATGGTAGCGGTAATACTCGCCAAGAAGAGAAACAATGTGATAGATGGTTTGAACATGCCGAACGAGAATGATTTCACGGTTACCAGCACCAAGGTAAGATTCGGAAGAGACCAGCTCGGGAGTATAATCGTCAATGGGCAAGCTTTTATGTATTCACCGTTTCACGGCTTGGTCACGGCAGTCCACGACTTGCGATCAACCCGGACAGAGCGGGCAACGAACTCACTGTGGCATGCAGCATGCTCGAGCTCCTGCTACCACAGTTTTAGAAACTTTGCTTCAGCCTTCAGGCTTAAGATAAACAACCCTGTCTCGATAAATGGTGTTGTTGAAAAGCTTGAGGGGAAGAAGTAGCCTGTGTATAGACCTGTAAACTTCCAAAAATAACTCGCTGGTAAAGATTTCATGTGATGCCGAAGTGTCGGCACCACGGCTACCACGGCCAACCACCTAGGTTGTTCGCCTTCGTTATTCTGGTAGTCGTAGCTCGTCTACTCTATCGCTTCATGTTATAAAATCAATTCATCCACTTGTAATGGCCCCTTCTTCCAACCAGAATGGCTCTGAACCCTCTACCCCGCACCCGTCAAATTTGTCTTCCTCACAATCACACACACCCGTTTTCTTGCCCCCACCACCATTGCAATCACCATGGACGCACAATGTCACTGTCCAGAACGCTGTGTATGCTCCAAGCCCACCAGTCTGGCCCCCAGTTCCCAACCTGACTCCCTGGGGAACTGAGTACCCGGAAGGTCGTAGACGCAATGTGCCAATGTCTCCCTCTCACTGCAGCCCTATATGCTGGCAATCCAACCCCTACCCACCATACAGATGCCAGATGTGGCTCTACGTCACCCAAATACAGTTGCATTTCCGTCACAACCAATGTTTTCTACACCCGCTTTGCCAAACTCAACAAACCCTCTTCCAGGTATGATTTTGTATATCTAAAACATCTCTTATTCCATCAAAGTACATCTAACACCGATCCCCTGCCTTCCAACTCGCATTTGCCTGCGTCTTCACCTCGGCCATCCCGTTCACAGTCATTTGGGGCTCCCTTGACTGTTCCACAAGCAAATCGACCCAAACGACCCTATCAGAAGTGCCGCACCAAGCAAGACCGTCTACGACTGGTCACGAATGCTTTACAAGCTGCAGATTTCAGTGTTGGAGAGTTTTTCATTGAGCTTCTTCAAAACACAGACCAGCAATTTGCTGACCATCGTAATGGTCTTTTCAAAGAAAATGCAGTCTGTATTCCGAAGATTTTAGAGCTGATCTGGAGCAATGAGAAAGGCCGTTCACATGTTGAGCAGTGGATTGGATTGGAACGAGCGCTGGATATCGTATGTGAACATGTTTTGGCAGGGATGGAAAACTCGAAGAGAAAACTGCTGAACGTATCGTTGGACTACCTAGAGTCATGGTCTATCAATGATTATATTAAGAGCGTCAATTTACCTCATTCATTGACTCGGGTACTCGAAGCCACGACAACAGGTCCCCAAAGTGATGAAAATAAACAAAAATCACCTTTTCTGGTACGTGTTGTATTTTCTTCAAGTTATTGTCTCACAACTTGAAAGGCCCAGAATGTTTTAGCATCACAGATGCTCTTTCTTCGATCTCGGAACGCACTCAAGATGCAGCTTGGCATGGGACTCTTTGCGTGGTCTTCGGGAGCATCTCGCCAGCTCCTCGAGGTCCTAAATCACTGTTGCATTTCTGTTTCGTACACAACCATCCTTAATGCCTTAGAGATGCTTGGAGAGGAAGCCCGTCGCCAGGCTCAAAGTGCATTTGAGGAATACCCTTGTTGCCTTACCTACGATAATGTCAACATGTCACACTTGATACATGTCGAACAATGTGCAGATGCACCTCAGAAAGTTGAGTCTGGGACATTTCCTGTAATCTATCAACTTCATAACACTTGCTTTGAGGATATGCTTTTGCAACCAATGCTGGACAACCTTGCAAAGGCTTCGGACCTTACAATGAGCGATCTAAAGCCTACGTTGGAACAGATGCAGTCATATCATTCACAGGCCCTGGTTCACATTGTTCGAGCCCTCATCCGCAATGTCAAAGGGTTTGAGAAGTACTCCAAGGACCCTTTACTTCAACACAAAGCTCGGAGACCCCTACCTGATGATTTGCGCTCTGTCTATCACACTATGCAAATTAGCGCCATTGAAGAAGCCTCAATCAAAGGGAATCTTCTGGTTCATGTCGACATCATCATTGTGCAACTTTGCCAAGCTATTGAACACAACCCCCGTTTACTTACCCATGCCATTCCGATATTTGCAGATCTCTTGACCTTAGCTCAAATTCACAGTGGACATCGTATTTGTTGGGGTGATATCAACGCCTGGGAAAGACGTGATGTCTTCGCTTTCTTTCTTGGACTTGGACTATTCCACCTTGTTGTAAGGACTATGCCGAATGCAAGCCCGAGATGTATAGACAGATATGGCTTGTAGAAAACCCTTGATAAGAATACCAAGGTAAACCCTTTGGCTATGCCCTCTGCTGGATTGTGGGTTTAGGCAAAGGTATCGGCAGAGTGAGGGCTGATACCCGGTTAGAGAGGAGTTAGAGAGAGTAGAGTATTGAGCGTAATCCAAGTTGATTTCTAAACTGAAGTATACAACACTGGTGCTAGGCTTATATACTAAAGGCCGTGCTATCTACTTTAGTCGATAATAAAGAAATATCAAAAGGGACTACTGTAGTTTTCCGACCACAAGTTCATTATGTAACTGATTACATAATGTGTCCCAGTTATCTCCGAGTTCATCACTAGAATGAGGGGGGGACATCATGGTTCATACCATTGATGTATCAACATTAAACCTTCCAAATGGATATGGATATGCATTAAATGCATAAACAGAGCTCACAAGAGTTGTACAGTGGCCAAATTTTTGGGAAAAGTGATTTATATTACAAAATTTGAGCGCTAAAGTGATTATGTAATAGTGTACCTGTCCCGCTTCCAGGTTCATTGCCTCTGAAAGGGGGGGGACTGTCCCCCTATTTAGGTTCAGTTCATGGGTTGAGGGGACAGGGGACGAACCTGTGGTCGGAAAACTACAGTATTTATGAATGTTATGTAATATGAATGTTAGTAAGAGAAATGAATGCAAGGATATAAACAGAACAAAGAATAGATATAATGAGAACAAGGGCTTTTAAGGGCCGGTTGATTAGTCTAAGTGCACGGATGTAACACTTGTCATGAATCTGATTTGGATGATTAACATCAAATACGTGGGATCTTCACGACAGATTGGGTCATTGGCATACTGGTTCATCGAGCTTGAGAAAGTTCACCTATCATCCAAGAAGCCAGACTTTCATGTGCTTCTAGCAACTCTTCAACAGGTCCTTGATGGAGTTTTGCTTTATGCATGGAAGCTTGAATGCAGGCATTCTTCATTCGAGCAGTTCCATGCTTCCAATCCATCCCCACAGGATCTTCTGGATATTGCGAGTCGTATCCTTGATAAGTATGCGATGCCTGCACTGGAATCAGTGGAGACTGATTCAAATAATGGTTCTGAGTCCGATGACTCTTCTGAACCTGAACCGGATACCCTCAACCAGAATATATGTCTCTTGGCTCGTGATTTAATTTTTGTTGTTGAGCTGGTCCGGGCTATCAGTGATGGGGACTTTGGTTGTATTGAAGACATTTACCCGTATCTTGTATGACTTTTTTGAGGTGGTGGTTCACATAACTACTCAACCGAAATCCTTCATTTCTTCTATAATATGAAGAATGTTTGGACTCCTGCATTTGCGTAAGTATCTTCAGGTTTACATTTGACTCGGAGGCATAAACTAACTATTGATAGGAATATAATGCATGATAACGCTATTGTTAACATTGGAGGTGTGTTCATGGCCATTGATCTGAATATTGAACACATGATCGGATATGTGAAAGTTCGTATCATAATTGTCTATGCAAGTGATTATCTCACATTATACTCAAGAAGTTGTATGCATTGAAAGGTATTCACGTGGACTGGGATCACCTTGGAGATCTCTCTGCCTGTATCAAGTTCCTAATGGCCTTGAAAGATCGAATGACTGATGAAATGGGGACCGCCTACCATGGAACTCGTCATACTACCCCTAAGAGTGTTGCCAAGCTATGCTGGAGAGTATACGATTCCCTTGCTTCCACAGGAATTCTCACACAAACTCCAAACCGCCAAGATAAGGAAGGAGTGACTCCCTTCATAGACCTACTCGAAAAGGGTGACAAGCTACTTGCAAAGTCGGTGCTCAAGAATTTTAACCAGAGAATGGCAGTCTACAGGAGCAGAGATGGCTTTGAGCTTGAGGAAGATGAGTTGGATCCTATGGATTTTGCGGACCTGGATCCTTGCTTAGAATGAGAGGATGAGAGTCATACTGATCATAATGATTAATCTGCTGTTGTTACAAAGTAATTTATCTCTTCCGTTGTTTAATTCTATTTGATTTATCTTTCAAAACATCCCGGTCACTAACATCCTCCATATACGTCTCCTTTTCATCCATGTTTTCTGTCCTCCATGTTGGTACTTTCCGATTGCGAGTGGGTCGATCCTTGAGTCAAGTTTTCATTTGTTACCATTATTTGATTTGATACAGTCTTCCTTATTTGAGTTGTAGGTTTTGGTTTTGACTTCTTGATTGAGCTGTCATAGTTGCGAAGAACATCAAGAATCCGAGAAGCCCAGGTAGCCTTCCATTCATCGGTTTGCTGCAGGTGCGTTTTGATAGCATCGGTTGAGTTAAGAGTTCCAGATACAGGCCCGACGAGCATCTTGATTTCACTGTCTGATAAAATGAGGTATGGAGGGCATATGGAGCAGAGATCATAGTCTGAGTGCGCATTTGCTCGCCAGATTTTCAGAAGCTTTGTGAGTTGAGATTTCTGTTTATTAGCGCATTGTTTTGGGGCAGCTAAGAGCGGACATTCGGGTTCATCATCATCATCATCGCCTGGAGCATTGAGAAAGAGGGGACCTGGAAGGAAGTCTTGTAAGTTGAACCCTTCATTGTGATGATCACAGCAGAGTTTGGTCACAAAATGCAGAGCTTAGAAAAGATGAATATCTTATAAATTCGATAAATGATCATCATCACCTTGTAAGGTTTTGTTGTTCAGATAATGTGCAAAAAGGGAGTGAATGCAACCGAAGGACTGAATCAGATTTGCAGCCCAATATCGGACACGTTATTGAGCCGAGGACTTGATACCAAGCTCCTTTGTGCATGGGCAATCCCAGTCAGCAAGATCACCGGTGTTGTAGTCATCGAGTGAGATGTCTCTGACCCACTTCTCATAATAAAAAATCCCCAAACCTCGCATCCTAGGATCTCGTACAATCTGTCCAAACATCTGAATGACATCAGTCATTGAACCGGGCAAGCTTGCTACGCATGCTATGTCGACCTTTTCGAAGTCGATTCCCTGAGTTCATTACATTAAGACGTGGATCCTGGAGAGAAAAGAAGTACCATTGACTCTGCTGACATGGCAACTAAAATTCAACAGCTTCCATCAGCAGAGGCAAAGGACCTGTGCGCTTTCTCAAGGTATGCAGATGACATAGACCCATGGTAATGTTTGACTATCCCTTTATTGCAATACTCAGGAGGTAGGTATCGATCCAGTTCTCAGGCTATATTGACCGTATCAGACATATTCTGAATGAATATGAGTACACGAGGTTGCATTGCAAGATTGAAAGGCTGCCGAACAAAACACGTATAGTTTCGCCAATCGTGGATATTCGTTGGGACACAATGAGTTGCATACATCGTGTTTGGACGATTAGATGACAGAGTGAGGTGAACGTAAGCTGGTGAGAGCACCTTTGATTCAATGGTCTTTATCATATGCACTGGAGCTGTTGCTGTAAGGACAAGCCAGCAAATTCATCCAAAAAGCACCTTGATTTCATCAAGACGGCCATAGTGTGGACGGAACGCGGGAAGACCGTGATGCGGCAGACCAGCTGTGTAAAGAAGATGGATTTCATCGACAACAACACTCCGAATACGCTGGCGAAAATTGGAGTGTTTGATAAGGGTTCCAAGACGGGTTAGCTGACCCTCTGGTAAACGAAACAGCTGCTCAGGTGTCGTGATGATAACTTGGGCTGGGCCAGGCTGCTTTTTCTTGGTATCGTGTACCTCAGTCTGCGGAAAATGTTCATCAGTGAAAGGAATGGAAAGAAGGTGTGCAAACCTTCCAGAACTCGATATCACAAGAGGTATCTTCATTGATGACCAAAGTATGTAGTCCATAGTCTGCATGTAATGATTCGGCCTGGATAATGAGCAAGAATAAAAGAGAGATCTTGACAGAGAATACCTGCGAAGATTGAAGCCGTTTTAGTGGCGAGACAATAAGTGTCACTCCATCTTTCGGTTCAAGCAGCTGGTTCAGAATTGCAGCCAATGTTCCGGTTCCTGCTTAAAGAAATACATCCTTCCCTTCCCAGATTGCAATCGCAGCTTTCAGCTGTAGCTCTCGTGGACAGATCTGACCCTCTGTGACAAACCAGCATATCAAAATATAGCGGTAGGCACGTGCAAGCTGCCTTTTGTTTAATGAGGCAAGATATGCAACAGGGAGAAGCTGTTCAATCTCTACAGAGGCTAGAATCTGAGGTTTGAGCTCGTCAAGGGAAGCATTGAGGAGAGCAGAACGAAATTCGGAAATTTGAGCATGACACGTTTCTTGAGGATTGTTCGTCGTGTCTGACATTGCTTCTGGGTAAAACTAAGCGGAGTTGGGATGAAAATGCATTAGAGGGGTATAAGAGTCTATTAGAAGCCTTGAGAATGACAGAGAGGGTATATACAGCACTGGCGAGCTGGTGGCAGGAAGTAAGGGCTTGCTGATCCTGCTGAAGTTTGCTGAGTCCCGAAATCCTTACCTGCGAGTTATTTTTGGAAATTTACCAGACCCTCTGATCGAGGTCCCCTCGTCGTCACCTCAGAGGGTCTGGTTATGAGACTAGCCTGTGTACACTGCAGTGGGAACTGTTCCTAAGCGAAGGCTGTACGATGAATATAGTTCATAAGTGACGGCTTTCTTACTTATCTTTCGAAGATAAGCATCAGTTAAAGTACAGTAGAACCCCTCATAAGTCATACCCCTCGGGAGTCGGAACAAAGTATGACTTATGAGGGAGTATGCACTATCAAAGACTACCTAAAAATAGACATCCAAATCGGGGGAAAAATTAGCAGGTCTAAGTATGAACAAAGTAGTCAGTAATTGAGCTATCTTTTAGTGAACACATTTCCTCTACACAGAGCTGGCAGTTGAATGCAGTAAGGAGTGTCTCGAGTTGACGAGTGACAGGATCATTCACATTGTCAACGAACCTTGTGATGAACAGACAATGCTTGCAAAACCTCTTTGCAGCTCGGAATTGGCTGAAAAGGTTCATTATCATCAACATCATCACTCCCATTAGTCTCCATATTCTCATGTGCTTCTTGAGCTTACATCACTGCATCAAAAACCTCCAGCCATTACTATGGGCAGCAGGAGTTTTATCAGGAGTGGGTATGTGGGTATGTACCACGGAGTTGCTCCAAATTTCTGAAACAATATGTTATCATACCATACATACATGAAACGAGTGCTAAACAGACATAAAACCCCCCCTAAAAAGTATGACTTTTCAGCTGGATGGGGTATGACTTATGCCCTTTCAGTGAGGTATGACTTATGCAGTCAAAATACCTGCAAACCAACTCGGGATATGGCAAAAGGTATGACTTATCAGAGACTATGACTTATGAGGAGTATGACTTATGAGGGGTTCTACTGTAGCTCCAATGTACAGGACAGTCATTTACCATCACGTATTCCCCTTTTTATGTTTTTTGCTGTCTGGCTCGTCGGCCCCAGTTTTCGAGTTTTTGCACCTCGGGCATGCAGAAACTTATACCATAGCGGCTTGACAAGTGCGATAGCCGTGAGTAAACAGGTGACTTGGGATTTTAACAGACGCATCCGAACTAGTGTCGGACGTTGAACCCTTTACACGTCTAAAAGAGAGAGCACTTACAGTCTCAAGCCCACCCCAATCATAATTGGGATCAGTCTTATGAATAAGATCAGCGATACGAGCAAAACGTTTCTGACGGTCAAATCCACGGTGGTGAAATACTCCGTACGGTAGAGTGTTCGAGGCTGTTCGAGGAGGATCTGTGACATCTGCGGAGCTGCATCGGTGACCCCAAGTCCAACCCAGGTCATGGTAAGCAAAGAAGGAGGTCACGGGCCCCCGAGAGGAACGTTGTACGTTGAGTTTGTAGATATCGATGTTGGAAAGAAAGCGTCACGGCATCACGTGTCTGCTACGCGTTCTCCTGTGCCATATTGCAACTCGCAAACCAGCGGGTCCGCTCAAGCGTACACAGGAACAGACGCTGTTACATGTTTCCTTGCATCATGATCCAACCTTGTCCAACCCTTTGTTTACTTGGAAAAACTTTTGCTAGTTCTCCGCACAGAGGCTCTTATTCAGAAGAGGAGTTCGACATTCTCATTGCCAGCGTCAGCCTGAATGATCCCCACACGCAGACACGATACGGGGTCAAATGCCCGTCATATCCGTTAGTGATTGATGCGTTTTCAGGGGACCGCCTGACGTATAAAGATCACGTCGCACAATATCCCAAATTTGATCTTCCTTGAAGCTCACCTGCACTCTTTTACGCGTCACTCATTTAGCAATGAAGTCCTTCTTTGTCTCAATCAGCCTCCTCGCAGCTCTTACTTCCGCCGCCATCGTCTCAAACCAACACGAGGCTCGTGATCCTGGACCCTGGTGCGAAGGTACTCAGTATCTGGGTCCCACAACCCAAGACTGCTCTGCACTAGTACGCTCTGCTTTCCCCCCTCCGACGTCTATAACATCCTATACAGTTCAGTGACTGCCTCACCAAATATGTTAATACTACCGAATACATCTGGCATAAAACCAGTTGCGTCGCAGCAGCTACCTGCGCCGGTGTACGTCCCCCTCTCTCCAAACCCGCTGACCTTCCTCTCACCGAATAACTCACTTCCAGTCCCGAACCCTCTACGAACTAGCAAACTGCACTTCCAACTCTCTCGTCCCAGCCGACATGGCGGATATCCCATCTCTAAGTTACAATGTCCAACATTCATCACTCTCACTTTTACCTCTCTAAACCACACTCAGATCTACGCAAACATCGTCGGCGAATGCGCTTGGGAACCTAATGGCTGTTCGATTACTTTCCAAAATTACGTCGACTTTTATTATGGTGCTCTTTCCGCTATTGGATCTACCGACTGGCCCAGGTATGTCTTTTGATGTTCTGCGTAACCTTGCAGAGACTGATCCATGTGTATAGCGACGTCGAGCAAGTCCAAACCAGGTATTGGGAGCCTATACTTGAGTGGACGGCGACGGGCGATGTGTTGCCCTATACCAACTTTAACGATTGGTTGCACTATTCTCCTAACTGAAACCGTCACCTTAGGCACTCCATGTAGACATCTCTAAGGCTATGTACGCAAATAGCCTAGAGACCTGTCCCCATGAACATCTCGCGATTAATGCATACCTTAACACTCACGACGCTCTCAGTCTAAGTGTGGCGACAACGCTGGATGCAAATGATAGGTATTTGTGAGAACTCGGTCAGAAAATACTACCTAACCGTTGAGCTGATTCTAACAAGATTGAAGCATTTTCGAGTATGGGTCGAGTTGTGCATTGGTTGGTTCCTGTACACAAAAATTGCGATGACTGCTCACAGCGCTCACCGCGGAACTTGTCTCAGCTCTACTACATATATGATACAAAGCCGCAAACGCAATCTCCCACAGCAGATGCTTAGACTTGGCTTAGACTTGGAGATGGAGATTCCATCCGGGCCTGGATATTTTGCAGAACATCGTGCAGAGTTGGAGTAACTCCTATTGCTGAAACGCCAAGCCGGAAGACAGCACCTGACAACGATCATGCCACCATCCCTATGCTTAATTGCTAATAGTAACCATCATTATGGCAATACACTACTACGACGAAAGCGCCAGTGGCCCCGCAGAGCAACTTGCACGTCTTGGACCTCCCTCAGCTGTCGTAAAGGCAAAGATACCTTGTGTCGTCTGGGGAGAAGATGCGTTGTCCATCGTTCATCGGGTGCCCACGTGCCTATTCGACCAGCAGTTACTCGTTCCAGCCGACTCTATTGACGCAGCAGTCGACGCAATCTGCGCCTCTTATCCTTATGTTTACTCAGAGTCTGACGCTTCAGATCGCTGGAGAGACCTTCGCTTGTTTAACAAAGACCGTCCGTATGCGTTCAACTTGAACACGTCCACCAAGCTCCTACTTCATCTTGATCCACAAGCGGCTTGGGAAAAGGTATGTCTTTCACATGCTCTGTATCGAGTCTCTGACATCTACAGGATGAACCCAAGCGTATCCTTATTCACGATGCGTCTGTATACCATTTCGACATCTCTGATCCCTCCCGCACCTGCTTTAACCCAAAACCACCTTCTGAAGACTCTCGTGAGATTCTTTTTCCAACTCTACACGCTTTCTATGATGCGTTGGTGGATACGTACCACGAGCCCCCCCTGCCTGTCATTCACTGGGAGTTCAAGTCGTGGCTTAATACATGTCAGGTATATCTTTGCCAGTACACCCTCTCTAACCGTGGAATTATGTAGACCACAAATGCATCTGGGGAGCGTGTCCTCATCGACAGATGCTTGGAGCTCCTGGAGAAGATTAAGGAGGAGAACCGTCCATTCCTTGCTCGTGATTACCTGTTGCAGAGGCCGTTAAACATGGATGATTCTTATTGGGAAAGGATGGCACTGAAACAGGAACGATTGTAGGTAAATTCTCATTGTCACAGATTGATTAATTGACGTGTTTCTTTTTTTTGCAGTCAGCGCACGGGCAGGCTTTATCAACCGCCTAAACATGGTCCACCGTATAATCCTTACTTGCGCAGCAGAGGGATAACAGTGCCTGCCGAACAATTCCTCACACCGTAAGTACACTCGCGTAGTATCAGCTGCTTACACGGGAAGCAGGTATCTTATCCGGAACTCGAGTGGCAAGTTGGCGCTGGACTGGCGTCCCTTAGCCAAATGCATTCGCAGATGACTAGGTAACGCACGAAGACGATGGTACCTACTCAATTTGTTTAAATCCTGCGTACGATTGTTCAATGGCACAGCAAGTTTGAAGTGTATTTTCAATACGTGTATAGTATGTAACCTGAGTGCGCCATCGGTCTAACCTTTGCGGTGGTGGGTGTGATGCCAGATCAATATTTGGATGTCTCAACACATGATACACAGCCGAAAATGTAGTCTCCCACAGCAGATGCTTAGACTTGGAGCATCGGTGGGACCGGGGATGGAGATTCCACTCACTGCGGCCACCGGTGCCCATGTCCGAGTCCTTGCCGCACATACTGAATCATGTCAACCGAGACGTACAAAGAACAATGTGGCGCCACTCCGAATAAACTACCCTCCGGAGAAGGTGGCGGATGACAGATTTCAAAAATAAATGTTTAAACCCTCGGAGAAAGGATGAATGTTCTTCGAAGACGCCAAGAGACGCCACCATCGGAGAAGGCTTGTAAGTGCTACAGGGTGAGTAGTGGCCACTAGAATATTGAAATAAACGTATGCTACAGCACTTGTCAAGCACTTGTGGGACGTGAACAAAGTGAACTCGACGGAAGGAATCCAGAAGCGAGTAACGTTCCAAAAAAGGAAGTTTATTGAGTCGTTGAGTAACGAGTTGAACGTCTGTCGGGGCGTAGGCGGATTCTGTACAGAAGGCTAAAAACGGCATGGGCTTCAAGTATTCTTAACCCTGCCCTAGTTATGCTTTGGCTCTCTCGGTCTTCACGTCGTGATGAACACCACAACTACCCTCTCTCCCTCGACGGTGCGGTGTCCTCTTCAGTATGTTACATCACTTACCCTTGGGTTAGGGCAGCATAATGAATCGCACTATTGGTCTTGTCCCTATAGTACCATCCAAACTCTCCACCACTCGAATACTCCGAGCACTCCAAGGTCTCAATCACAATGCTGCATCCCCTGATCGCGGAGCATCTGTCGATGAAATCAATCAGATCGTTGACGCCAATGACTTACCCGATGGTGAGATCCCTACAGACAGGTAATATAAGACATGTCCTTCGTTGTGATGCTTCCAATTGAACCTCTCGCATGAAGCTTTGTTTACAACCTCATCGATGTCAACCGGGAAGAGTTCAACAAGATGTTGGATAATCAATTCTGCAAGATTATGGCCGCAGCACAGACGGACGCAGATGTTGAGAGAGTCAAGAAGGGCTACAAATGGTACATGGTGGTAAGTTGGGTTTCTTCGAATTTGTATCAACGACATTCGCTGATCATTTTCAGCAAGATTTCAAGTATTGTGAAGGCCAGATGCGGTTCGATGCCGCTCGTGCGGCCCAAGCGCCCACTACTAAAGATGTTCTCGATGGCGCCAAGCACGTCTCAGAGAGCTATAACTACGCTCATAACACAGTACTGAAAGGATGCGAGGACTTGGGCATCACAGATGACAAGGTCTTTGCAGCGGAAATGGTGCCTGCTGCAAAAAACTACACCGACTTTGAAGTTAAAACTGCTGAAGCTCAGACATGGCAAATCTCGGAGATTGCTATGATCCCGTGCATTCAAGTCAGTGGTATCATTATGATCTGCTTTGTTTAACTTTGGCGCAATAGGGATACTACAAGATTGCAAAAAAGATGAAGACAGACTCGAAGCGCACGGGTGAGTCGTTCATCAACGTCGCAGGGGAATATACATGCTGATCATTGTTTGCAGACACTCCTTGGTATAACGGTTGGGTCATACCCAACCTAGATTGGTCGTACTGTAAAAACCAGATTGGTCAGTATTGATTCTCTTGACGAATCAATAGTCACAATTCTTTTAGCATTTTTTGAAGCCAACATGAAGGACTGGCAAAATGCAACTTTCGATGTGAAGGAGACCTGGAACGAAGTGTTCAAGACTGCCTGTCTGCACGAAATTGATTTCTTTCATATTGGTGAAAACCCGCAAGACATATAGGACGAGCTTGGTATAGTACTTCCGAAGTTGATAGCTTACACTGAGGCTGTACATGGACGAATAGCTGTTTCCACTCCATGCAGCGCTTTCGTTGACTCATCTTCCATTGCGAGAGTACTAGTAAATTTCCAAGTAACTATCTTTGGCCCGGGTAATCAACTACCATACTATAACCCACTTTGAGCTCATCTAACCATTCCAAATGAGTTATATGAGAGTCGATATAGCTCAGTTTGCGACTTCCATGAAGTAATTTTGAATCTCTTTTGGCAACCTCGAGTTCAACGCTCAACACCCGCTTCTGCCTGAGGCCTGATGTTTTCTCCTGTCTATACGAATCAGCTCATGAGTAGTCTCTAATCTCTACGAGGTCCATTTTATCCAACAAACAATACCAATGTGGATATAGCTGAATCGCTATGCTCTTCCGCATTCACAGCCGTTCTTTTTGGTGACTTGAAGTTCGACTCGGACACCCTCTAACCACGACAGTACTTAGAATACAAACAGTCATTCCAATTCTATAAAGCCCTTATACACATACGAGTGGGTACATTATATGAAAAATTGGACTCGATGTCCTTTTCTATTTTCTCCTTGAACGGTGTGGCAAGCTCCTTCTTTATCATGAACGCAGCTTCCGCTCCACCATCCAACGAAAAGTCCCATTCAAGATTTTCGCGTTCATTCGGGGGAATAGGGTTTGTGGGGAAGATCCTGATGTAATTCTCCATGAGCACAGTTGTATGAAAGCGCGTCTTCCGGGCCTCTGCATAGTCCGATGAACTTTTGAACAAGTCCGCAGCTTTACGCCAGTTGAGGATCGGAGGTAGCTCGAATTGAAGGTAATCTCTCTGGGTGTGGCGGGGAATAAATTCTGTACCAGAGAGTCTTTATAACACTTTCTGCATAGTTCGTTGTGGAAACGAAGGTAGAGCTCTAAGAAAGCGGGATCACGCATTCTCCGACTCCCAGCCTGAATGCTGGAAGCGATAGCAGTGAGAGAGTCTTCGAACTCCTTTTGCAGGTTGGCTGTAGTAGAGTCTCGACACATGAGCGTTGGTGTGAATGAAGGACACTGTATGGTGATAACGGCGTTGCCGATCATACCTCTCGAAGCGAATTCGCGATGGTTTATTGTATTCTAACCCCATCACAGCTCCTGGGTATGGTCTGGTGAGTGGATCTATAAATCAGCTACACACACCCATACCTGGCTGGTTAAAAACCATAACCTGGCCAGGTAACCCTCACCTGTGTTCCAGCCTAGCCAAACCTGGAAATACATCTTTGGTAAAATAGCAAAGGATGCCTGACAAATGACCCCAAACAAGTGTTTTCAGCAAAAAAAAAAACTTTGCAAGGTCAGGATCTGCATAATGAACAGGAGAAGCACCACTGCCAGCCCCTGAAGTCAAGGGTCAGATGCAAAGGTTGGAGACTCTGATGTCTGAAACATAGCCAACATGACCTTTGCAAGTTTAGGATATCTCTGTAACAGAGTTATTGCTTAAATTCTTTGGCCCATTGGTGGCTGAGTTCTAAGATATTGGGACTAGAAAGATGGCATATGTTGTGGATTAAACTATGGCAATACCTGTGCATGCAATCTAGCCATCTTTATCCCACAGCCAGAAATTCCATCCTTTAAGTGAATGAGCAAATTTTATTACTGAAAATAGCATTTGCTGAGTAGTTGCCACCCACCACTAAGGTGACAAAGATAAGATCATCATGAGTGAGGTCTTCATGATTCTCAATATTATAGGTGATATAGACTGTTGCTTCAAAGGATTCACATCATTTACATTGATTTCACATCTTTACCCAAAGTATACCACTTAGGTTGATCCAAAGTGGTTAAATGTTGGCTACCAACTTAGACTACACTGGATCAAGATGTAGATGAAGGTACAAAATAAAGGGCACTGCTAGTATGAAACTCTAATGGAGCTGCAATGTCCAACATTCAATGATCTAAATGACCTCCAACTCAGCTTAAGAGTCCAATGTTTGGCTCAGACCTCAGACATAATTGGCACCAAATACATATCTGTTAAGGAGACAAGGTTTTGATGTGCACTGGTCAGTAGAAGCCCAAATGATGTTGAATATACATGTTGAATAACCAGTTAACTTTGACTCCTCTTCCTTTACATTTGACAGTTCCATATCTATCAGGAACCTTACATGTTGCTTTTTTGACCTTGCACAAGAGCATAAAGCTTGAAAGTTGGAAAGCTTAAAACTTTTCAAAAAAGCAAGTAAAATACTATGTAAAGAGTTAAAAATGCTGCAAACAGTGGAAAAGACATGAAAGTGAAGAACATTGAGACTAGCCAAGTTACTGTACATTCAATCTCATCATGCTGCTTTCTCAACTTTTTTTGCTTTTTCAAAGCAGTATAACACTTTTTTGCTGTTTTACTTTTTCACTTTCTGCAAGCAAAAAAGCTCAGAAAGTGTGCAAGTAAAGTGTTAAAATACTGATGCTCTCTGCATCACCATGACATTCTCAGACTCCTGCATGAAAAGATCATCAACTCCATTCATCAACTCCCCCTCTTCTCACTTTTAACACTATTCTGATCTTTGTACATCACACTGACATCAATACATGGTCACATCATATCAACTCCTCCACCAATACTCCATTCTCAAACTATTTTCCATCATCTCCACTCCAATTCATTATATTTACCTCTTTCAACTTCCTTACACATTTATCAAGATACATGTTCCATTCCAAATACTTGATGACACCAGAGTCTGAAGATCAACTCACTCACATCACCTTCTGTTTGTGATCCTGTCTGTGCCTTGAGCAAGCACACAGAGGATGGGCAACCTCTGACACTCACATCAGTCATAATTCCAGTCAGGTGAACTGCCAGTGTGAAGATCAGAAGGTGAAGGGAAAGTCTTGCATTGGGAATAACCCAACAGCCACTTGTATATGGTTCATTCATATCATATAGACTTGTAAAAAGATTAGTCAGCTATCTACCTCTTTTACTGTGATTCCTTACTATAAGTCCCCAGAGCCATTCTGAGCCAAAGTGAATTCATTGAGATAAGTGTTATATTCTGAGCCATCTGAATTTGATAGGTGCTTGATCCTATTTCAACAACCCTCCAATCCTCCATCCTAATACACAACTGACATGACCTGCAGAACCCTGTCTATCAATAGACATAGCTCATTCTCTACACCTGCATCAGAATCTATCAGAACAAAGAGATCCTTCTATCCAATATCTCACAATATCCCAACTATCAATCTGATATCAGATTCTGATCTTTCATTCCTTGGCTTATGAAACTTGATTCACTGTTGACTGCTTGAGCTTTCATTTGAATCTGTATAACATCTACTTTCTTTGATCCTTGATTCCCAGTTTAAGGTTTGACTCCATTTCTTTACACAGCCTTCATATCTGCTGTTGAATTCATGTCATCATCAAATCTCTTGGTTTACATATCTGTCCAATTTCAACAATCATTCTTGCCTAATTCTCTCTCCCATCAACTTAGATCAGTTGAATCTCTGACTCCAGAGTTTGATTTGAGTTTGGACTATATGACCCATTGAACAGGATAGCTGGTATCATGTATCATTCTGAAATCTCACATAGTCATGGTTTCATCGCACAAGAGTATTTGGCATGTCCCCTCCTTCAGATTTTTGACTGTCTAGGGCTGACTCTCCTATCCATGTGACCCTAATTACTTTTGATCCACATTGGTTCAATGTTGATCACCAATCCTCTTGAGTCCATATTAGATTATTATGATTTCTCACTCCAAAGTCTGTTCTTGTCACACACATCTAACACCTTTTATAAACTGCCTCATCATTTCACTTATGTCTGTATTCAACTCTAACTCAGACAACCAGGTGTTTATGCTGGATCTGATCCCCTTGTTTTTTTATCTGACTTTTGAGAGGCACTGGTCCTATCAAATATTCTTTACACCTGGATCTTCTAGGACTCAATCATGACCCCACATCAGGAAAAAATATTTCTGATCCTGGCTAATCCTGACTGATCCTGACATCATCCTGGCAGTCCTAGGCAATCCCTGGAAGTCCTGCACTAGCCCTGGGGTATCCTAGGGTATCCTAGGTTCTCTTCAGTTTAAGGCACGTAGACCTGGTGGTGACCTGGTGAAGCCTAGGAAGACTTAATAATGTCTTCACAGGTGGCACAGGGCATCTTGAGTTTAACCTGAATCTATCCTGAGCCACTCTCAAACTGTCCCTGAGCCATCTCCACAAAACTGAGGGTGGCTCAGGACACTGTAGGACAAGTTCAAGATGCTCTATGCTGTTGTAAGGACATCCCCAGGCTTCACTAGGTCTACGTCCTAAACTAAAGATTACCTAGGATACCCTAGGATAGCTCAGGGCCAGTGTAGGACTGCCAGGGATTGCCTAGGACTACCAGGATGATGTCAGGATCAGCCAGGATCCAAAATATTTTTTCCTGATGCACTTATTTAAGTAATGATCTTGCTCTTTCAATGTTTGGGTCTTTGAATCATGCAAACCTGACATTCCTATCAAGCTTGTGCTACGGACAAGTTAACTTTGATTCAGATCAACTCAATTTGATGGATGATTTGTTTTTGCCTGGTTGACTCCGCAGATTGACAAAGGGTCTAGAAGATAAAGTCAAAATTTACACTCAGCTATTTTCCGGCTTGAGCCATCTGACCTTCAAGACTCATACACCAACATCAACTCTTGTACCAGCTACATTGACTATTGTCAATCTCTTCTATAATGTCCGAAGTTCAACAATACATATTACAGTCGGCTTGAATCCATTTCATCCGACAAACAGTAATTCCAATTCTATAAAGCCCCTATTCACATACGAGTGGGTACATTATATGAAAAATTGGACTTGATGTCCTTTGCTATTTTCTCCTTGAACAGTGTGGCAAGCTCCTTTTTTATCAGGAACGCAGCTTCTGCCCCACCATCCAGCGAGAAGTCCCACTCAGGTTTTCCGCGGCCATCCGGGGGAATGGGGTTTGTGGCCGCAATTCTGATGTAATTCTCCATGAGCACAGTTGTATGAAAGCGCGTCTTCCGGGCCTCTGCATAGTCCGATGGACTTTCGAAAAAGTCCGCAGCTTTACGCCAGTTGAGGAGGTAACTCGAATTGAAGGTGATCTCTCTGGGTGTGGCGGGGAATAGATTCTGTACCAGATAATCTTTATAGCACTTTCTGCATAGTTCATTGTGGAAACGAAGGTAGAGTTCTAAGAAAGCGGGGTCACGCATTCTCCGACTCCCGGCTTGAATACTGGAAGCAATAGCAGCGAGAGAGCCTTCGAACTCCTTTTGCAGGTTGGCTGCAGTAGAGTCTCGACACATGAGCTTTGGTGTGAATGAAGGACACTGTACGGTGATAGCGGCGTTGCCGATCATACCTCTTGAAGCGAACTTGATATCTCCTCGATAGTCTATCGTATTCACGACCGTATCAAGTAGCTCTTGTTTAGGATACACTGCTGCCAGAGTGGCATTGTACGTGTGCACGAGGTACGCCACAAAGGCATTGATTTTGGAGACTTGTTTGCCAGATTTTGTTCCGGATGCACGATCGGCAAGAGTTTGGAGCTGTTTTTGAGTAAAGGGGATGTTTATAGGTGTCGTTCTGGCGAGGCTCTGAGCGTATATCTCGAACGCTTCGTTCGGGGAAAGGGCATTATCAAGATGCTTGAGAAGGGGTTTCACATCATTCCAGATGGACGGATCAGGGGGTGGCGCTGGGAAGAACACTTTGTCAAAGGAGGGACGAGCCAAGTGAGAAGTATCGGCTCCACGATATATGTGTGCAATGTATGAAACAAATAGATGAAGGCTATAACCGTCCCCTAATGATCAAAGTCATGGGTGAATGTTTTAATGAAAAAATCGAAACCGCACTACCTATCGCATGAGACCAAGCAACAGTGAAAACGGTCTCGGAAGTTTTGTGTATTCGAGTAAATTGAATGCGAATCAGAGGCTCATCACAGTTTAATAATGCAGGTGGAAGACTGTCGACCCAAGGCTTAGCTTCTTCCTGAGGTATTGCTATTCAAGATGAGACAGGCCGTGATTCAATTTCGTTAGAAACACTGACCAACATTGCTTAATGGAAATTTCGGGGACTCGAAATCATCTACAACGGTGATGGGGATAGCAGTGTTTGTCAGCTGGATATATATGTCTCCTCTATTGGACCCTGTATCAGGGTATGCGCATAGCCGCCCTGCAACGGCTGGAAAGATGCTTAGAGCCTCGGCCAATGCAGATTTCCAGCGTTCTATATCGACGTCAGAAGGTAAAACCCATATACCTTCCATCTGAAACACCCTGAGATACACTTTTTGCAGAATAAGATCTTCGCTTACCGCAAAATTCAGTGCCAGAGTCTCTGTCGGAGGGTACAAAATAATCATCCTATTTCCCATAGACGTCGGGAGTTTGGGATATACAAGGTGACGCTGGGTTACCTGACGTGCCATCCTATAATCCTAGCAGTAAAGTTGAGGATGTAAATAAAAGAATGGGTACTTAGTACTTATCAAGTACTTATCCAACCAGATCAGACAACTTGAAATGGAGTAAGATGCCGACTCTCACGGTGCTCACCTCATGACTCGACACTAATCCATTCGTAGCACCTTTCGAAGCGCCGGTGATGTGCGTTTCCACCACTTATATGACATCCGTTGAGTGCGGTCCTAAATCCTCGTAAGCGCCCCTGAGTCTGTAAGTGAATTCTTGAAGAAAGGATGGAGATACTCAGCCAACAATTAATTGATGCTCAATGTCTCTGTCGGTTCGTGTTCATGATTTGCTACGGATTAGAATTCCGTTCTGTTCGTCAGTAAAAACAGCACGATTCAGATCTCATATCTCGCACCTTCAGATTGGCGGTGACTCGAGTAATACTGGCAGGTCCGGTCAAGGCCAGGTGCCGAATACGTGTTTCCGTAGTGCCTGAGATCAGAAAGTGTCGTTGACAGCTGACAAAAGCTTGATAAACCCATCTGTATATGCTCGGAACCAGTAAGGGCTAGTAACTTTAAGGGCTGGGGCGGTCTGAATCAAGTAAGATACTGCATCCGAGTAGGCGCGTACACTGAAAGTGAGATGCTCAATGTGTTCTCGTTCCCAGGGTGTCTTTCGACTCGATATTCAGGGGCCGAAACTTCCGGAAAGTCACGGATGACCGAGGGCACAGCAGCTTGAGACGGTATCTCAAATGGTTCGCAACTTGCGGCTAAAAGGCCTAATTTAACGTGAAACGCGCGAAAGATCCGCCTACGGTGCGCAGTCACTCAAATAACTTGACATAGTGTCTACCTGCCAGGTTGATTATATACTCTTTCGCGCGCACAGTTGACATGCCGACTCCCACGCCTCCTGCACCGCCATCAGTACGCATCTGTAACTCAACTGAAACTGTTGACAAGATCATGGCAGACCTAGACTACACTGGTTTGCCGAGGATAAAATGTGCATCTCTAAGCTAGCCCAAACATGCCTGTTCCTTCCTTCAAGTCTCTCTTTCTTCCGTTTTTTCTTGTTTCAGGGACTGTATTCCTTCAGCCTGTCTATAGCGCATCGGTGGCAGCATTGAATCTTTCCAACACTACTTTTACTCATATAATCATTGGTAAGAAGCTTTCAAGTTCCCACAATTTGCGCGTAGATAACTGAACCACTGGGCAGGTGGCGGAACCGCCGGCCTCGCAGTAGGGACGCGTCTATCTGAGGATGAGCACAATACTGTGTTGATCCTAGAAGCTGGAGACGACCATTTGGGCGAGGCTGTGATAGAAGTTCCTGCAGAGGTCGGTGCCGTGATTGGCAACCCTAATTATGACTGGGTGGGTCATTTAATTCTTTCACACCATCATGCAACACACACGCAGCTATATCGCACAATACCTCAACCTCACGCAAGCAACACAGTATTCAATTTTCCTCGGTGAGTAATTTTCTAATCTATTCCATCTACCAAGTTGAGCTGCAATGCAGTGGAAAGATCCTCGGCGGATCATCAGCCATCAACGCCTTGATCTGGGACCGTGCTTCGAAAGCTGAGTATGACGGTGAGTGACTACGGTGTCTGTTGTGGTTAGTGTACTGACACCATTTTCTAGCTATTTCCTCTCTCGGAAATCCAGGATGGGACTGGAACAATCTCCTACCGTATTTCAAGAAGGCAGAAACGTACGCTTTCAGTCCAACAGTAATATAGTACTAAACATTCACAGGTTTACGGCACCCAATGCTGCCTTTGCTCAGAAGTGGAATCAGACCTATGATCCATCCATGCTGGGAAATTCGGGACCCGTTAAAGCCACTTTCACCAATTTCATCCCAGATGTAGAATCTGCCGCTGAGCCAGCAGGCTTGAGTTTGGGCTTGCAAATCAACAAATTTCCGGTGGGTCGACTCGGATAAGATGTATTAAAGCTTTATTCTGAGACCTTTCATCACTTAGATGGACGGAAACGTCTCCGGTACGTGGAGAGCACTAGCCAGTATTGACCCAATCTCGCGTACTCGTTCTTATTCTGCTACGGTGTGAACTATTCTCCTCCTGACTGTACATTGTTGATCTCTCTTTAGGCCTACTACCTTCCTAACAAAGCTCGTTCTAATCTCTTGGTGGTTACTCAGGCTCAAGTTTCGCGACTGAACTTGGTCCAAAACAAAACCTCGGTATCAGCAGCTGGGGTTACATTCCTTTATAACGATACAATGCATGCCGTGAACGCTTCGAAGGAGGTCATCTTGTGTGCTGGAAGTATCGGAAGTCCTCAATTGCTCGAGCTTAGCGGGATTGGGAATTCCTCGATTTTGAAGGGGGCTGGAGTGAAACCCATTGTCGACCTGCCCAGCGTCGGTGAGAATATGCAAGAACACATTTATGTTTCTTTGGTACGTTCTGTTTTGTCTATCTTATCACGGTATTAACGCTCTACGCAGTCATACAGTCAGTATCGGTGTCTCCGAGTCCATTACACTCATTGAAAGTGCTAATTATTTGCAGAATTGAAGCCCGGCGTTACATCCCTGGATACTATCCTGAATAATGCGACCTTATTCGATGAGCAAACTGCCCTATAGTAAGCCAGTCGTTCCTGACTCTGTCTTAACCCCATATCTTGCAGTAACGAAACCCCGGCTTCTGGAGCACTCGGATATACCGCCAACAGCATGACATTTCTAAGCCTTCCAGATTTCATGCCAGACTACAAGACGCAGTTATCAGAATTGCAATCCACAATCAAAGATCAAGCACTGTTGCCGGGCCAACTGACGCAGCAGAAATCTCAGCTCAACTTACTCACTTGCAACTCGTCTATAGTAGAGTAAGCTTTTTTTCATTGCCCTTTTGATTCACACGTCTCATCTTTTCTTACAGAGTGCTCAGTGAAGGGGTGCATCTTACACCAGAAGCCGAGCAGGCAAATACATCATATGTTAGTTTCATAGTTCTTCTGCAGTTGCCGTTCTCGCGTGGCTCATCGGTGTGTATAGTCTTGTTATAATCACAAACAAATCCTCACAGACTGTAGCACATTTCCTCCAGCAACTTTTCCCAATCACCGATCATTAATCCAAATTATTTCAACGTGAGCTTTTCATTCATGCATCAGAGTCATAATCACTAAAGTTTCGGATCCTAGATCAATTTTGGTACGCCATCTCGAAATGTTGGATTCAGTTTTGATCTGTTGACCACCTTTAGATCTACGGGTCCTCTCTCAGGCGGTAGATTTTGTTCGGAAAAATCTTACAACGACAAACGCATGGGCAGCAGTCATTGCGGAAGAGTCATACCCTGGTGCGGCTGTATCTACTGATGAAGAATTGCTACAATGGATCAAGACAACTATGCAATCTCAGGCCCACACAACCGGAACTTCGTCAATGCAGCCCCAGGCAGATGGTGGTGTTGTAGATCAGGTCAATATTATCAAGCCACAGCTATAGTCCATCTTCTCACTTCTGATCTAGAACCTGCTTGTTCACGGAGTTTCAAATCTTCGAATTGTTGATCTGTCGGTGATGCCCCAGCAGTTCAGTGGCCATCCACAAGCGCTTGTATATGCGCTGTATGTTTGTTCAATGGCTCCAGACGCTTTGCTTTGCTAATAAGCTTTTTTCATGTAGTTCCGAGAAAGCTGCGGACATTATCAAGAACGCAAATTAGCTCTGCAAAGCACCAGAACCCTACTATAACATCATTTAATTCTGATACTACACTCATATCTTTTTCTCTCCCTATTATTGTTGATACAATAGTTATTGTCTACTTAATCTCACGGAATAATTATATTTATAAGGACTAGAGTACTGGAGATTCACTTTCGAGTCGGACTCCCGCAACAACTGACAGTTTTGAGACAATAGCTGGTTTCGTCAAGGCTGGTACAAAAATGAGATTCATAGTCGACCAGAACTGCTTGCCTCACTCCGCAGCCATGTCGGCCAATTTTGGACAAAGCTTCCTATTTAGGAACACGTGGCGTCGACCCGTTCTCTCCGCTTCCGCCTGTAACTTTAAGAGAAGGCAACAATACACATCATCCCACAAGACAGATTGAAACCAAGTACAATCTATATTCCACAGGATTGCGATTAATCTATTACAGTGTTGATAGTGTTTTGGATGGCAACTGTCCGAATATTGAAGTTGCAAGAAAACGGCTTCGGACGGCTATGAAAGTTATGAGTGGTACTGTTTCATTCATGCAATGGAAGAGCTTACACGACTACCCCGGTATCGATGACATCGTCTGGGGAGGGAACCTCAGCTGAAGGTGTAATATCAAACGCCCAAAGTAGGTTCGCGATCACGATAAAGAGCGAGTTTGTGGCAACATTGATACCAGCACATGTTCTACGCCCAAAACCGAATGCGTGTGTCCCGCCCCTCGTGAACGAAGGATTATGCTCTTTCTCGTCATCTGTCAAGAATCGTTCAGGGAGGAAGATATCGGGAGTTTCGTAGACGTTCTCATCGCGATTCATGGCCCTAACTTCAGGTCAGTGACTGCAGCGACTCTGGAGTAGTACATACCAGACGTTGGTCATGATGATAGACCCAGATGGAATTCTATAACCGTTGTATATATCTGACTTCGTGCATTGTCTGGCAAGTCCTGAAATGCGACTGAATGCAACGCTTAGCGTACGATAAAGTCATACCTAGAGGTGTTATAGGTAACCACCTTAATGTTTCTTTTACGATTGCCTCGACATACGGAAGACGTTCGCGATCCGCAAAGCTTGGATGCCGGTCTTGCCCTACCACTTTGTCTATCTCAGCTTGGCCCTTTCTCATAACGTTCGGATACCGCAGCATAGCCAATACAAATACAGCAACCACAGCTGCGGTCTAAATGCCGGAGTTCAATAAGGGTTCAGTTAAGCGCTCAGTCACTCACGGTATCTGATCCTGCGCCACTAAGATAAATCATTAATAGGCCAATCATTGAAGCAAATGCGTACAACATCGCTCCAGCCAACCACCCAGCCTCTGCCTCAGAGATGCTGCTGGAACTCTTTTGTTCGAGTATCTTTGCACTAAAAGTGGCTGAACTACTGTCGACGTGCTAGAATAAACAGGAAATAAGAAATAGAGGAGGAGCACTATAGCAACTCTACCTCCCCCGAGCGATGTTTATGTAGGAGTTCAAGAAACATCTCCGTAAATTCAAGATGCTTCATCATTCCGATTCTCTTGAATTTTGCCATCCACGCAGGTAGGAAATTCAAGGAAGGGAAGAGATCGACAAGGTAGTTCCCCGGCATGGCAGCTTTCAACATCGCATCCATGAATCGATTGATCTTGATGATAGTTAGATCGTCTAGTGTCTTCAATGGAGGAGTCCCATATACGACAGACAAGATTACAGAAGCAGCGAAACTGTTCCGAGAGATTCAAGAGAGATGAGGACCTCTAGAACGCTGGGAGTACCTACAGTTTGATGTGATCATCCCATCGGGAAGGATCCTTGCATAGACGCTTGAGAAGATACATCGACTCTCTTTCCTGGGTGTTTAAATAGCCTTCTGAGGCTTTAACATTCAATCCTGAGTGTCCCGACTTTCGAAGCCTTCGCCATCTAGTAAAGGTGTTGAACGAAAAGATAGCTTCTTTCAAGTTTAGCTCCGCTTACAAATCACCGTAAGGCACAAATCCAACGTGGATGCCACCACCTAGTATCTCCCCTGCCATAATTAGGCGTGGACGGTCAGTGTAATTTGATCCTCGTGTATCAAGAAGTTCAGAGGCGGCCTCTGCAGTGCCGAGAACAATAATCGACTTTCCTCCGATGCTGAGGTGTACAACAGGACCTGTTGAAGGGCGAATATGGGACTCAAGACTCTGCTACTAGTCTAATTACCTACCGTACTGCAGTGAAACTTCGGCAAACTTGAGCCACGTTGGTTTACTAGAAGACACATGGGCCAAAGTGTTACCCAGCAATGGTATCTTCGGCGGTCCTGGAGGCAAGGGAGGGAGACGAGCATTCCTACGGTAATAAAGAGCCACAAGACACCCGACTAAAGCAATGAAGAGGAGAGCAGAAGACTGATCCATGGACGGCGTAGGACTTCGGGTAAAAGGGTATCTAAATTATAAAGATGCTACCAACATTTCGCATTGTGAAATTTTCGGCATTCGGAGTTCTTTCCGAGTCGGAGAAAGCAAGCATCTACTCGGGATGCATCTTATCCTGTATACTATGGCCAGATTCATTGCCTCTTGAAGCCTTATAAACAGCGAGTTGATCCCATCCAAAGGTGGCAGTTTACCCGTCAACCGACGACCTCAATCATCGATCGATCCGTTGGAAAACCAGAGTAGGGCGCCAAGACTAGATGAGTCGAACCGCACAATGAATAACGCCCTAAAGGTCGGTTCGCTGAACCGCTGAAGGAAAATTCCGAACTTATTCAGCAACCGATAATTCTCCTGTTCCAGTTGCCAGCCTTCAGTCAGAAGAACGGACTGCTTTTCCACAAGGAGTAACTACAGTGAGTTGCAGTAAAGGTTTCATTCTTTTAATGGTGCGCCGGAAGTTGTGAAAGTCGGGCCCGGGGCCAACGGAGAAGGCGGATAAGGAAGTTAACTCCAAGTCTATTATACAGTCCAGATGGAGAAATAACGGCCTGTTTCGAGTTGAGTTGTTCCACTATCAATGCAGTTGAGCGTCATCGGCGCAATAATCAGACGATTCATTGTAGACTTTGATCCCGATAATCCTGGTATACAATAACAAACAGATCCGATCAGTATGAGTCTTGAGTGTATTCTGTCGATCGGTGGCACATCTGATATCAATCAGCATTCGGGGACCGAGGCCCAGGTAAGTACTTGAGCTAGTACTAGCCTGTACTAGCCTGGTAGCTTCCTTTTTGCGCATATGTCTGCATGGTGACATGTGACATGTGACATCTCGAGCGTTCCGAACTTCCGCACCTCAGAGGCTTATTTTTAGCAATTTATGGGACTAAAGCGGTGCTAATAAGCACAGTCAGCCACGCGACCTTTTCCTCGACTACAATGCCACGCAGCGTTCTCATTACGGGCTGCAGTTCTGGGGGTATCGGACATGCTATGGCCAAGGAGTTTCACTCGCAAGGTTCGTGTTTGAATACTATTGTGAATATTCCCATTTCGTGCCCTGGTAGGTCTTCAGGTTTTTGCAACTGCCCGCCGAAAGGAGTCTATGGAGGAACTCGCAAAATTAGGCATCACTACGATTGTTTTGGATGTCACAGACGTCAGCAACATCCAGAGAGTCAGAGACGAAATCAGTGCTGTGACTGGGGGAAAGCTTGATGTACTGGTCAATAACGCGTAAGTCTATTAGTCACTCATATAATCCTGACAATGTCTTTTCGATGCAGCGGACAAAGTTGGTACACTGTGTATGTAGCCCTGTCGCTGATGCATTGTAGTCTTACCGGTTGCCTCAACCGATATGGCAATGGACGACGTTCGGGCTTTGTTTGAAGTCAACGTTTTCGCGCCGATTTCAATGGTTCAACAGTTCGCGGAGCTCTTAATAGCCTCTGGAGACGGCAGAATAGTTCACATTGGTAGTGTCGTTGGAATCATCCCACTGCCATTTGGCAGTGCTTATAATGCAAGCAAGGCTGCTCTACACGCGTTCAACAATACCATCCGAGTTGAGCTTGCACCATTCAAGTAACTGTCTCGATTTGCTAGGGATATACGTTCTAATCAGTTCATTAGTATCAAAGTCATCAATGTGTGTTGATTCTTACTGGGTCGCAACGATGGTTTCGATGGTTTACCCACAGGTTGTCACTGGTGGTGTCAAGAGCACTATTGGGGACAAGTCCGTCAAGTACACGATGCCTGAAAATTCACTGTATAAGCGCATGGAGGATTTGTACCAGGAAAAGAGACTTCCTTCGTCTTCAAGTAAGTGAGGTTTTCCCTCCCATCGTCTTTCAATCATTTCATCCTAGCCTCCACGCCGGCTGATGTGTATGTAAAGGTAGTTGTAGCAGAGGCGGTGAAAGCCAAGCCACGCGCCTGGATTTGGGTGGGAAATGGCTCTTTTATCACTTGGTTCATTGACACCTTCTTTCCTCGAACACTCTGGGTATGTGTTCAGGTTTATGCCGAAAATTGCCAACGCTAATGGTGTTTATCAGGACTTTCTATTTACCAAGAGGTTTGGGTTGTCTGAATTTGCTGCTCGAATCAAAACAGATAAGAAAACAGCTTGATTATGGGTTGCGCTGCACTTTTATCGATACTTAAAATTAATTTTTTTTGACTTTCTAGTACGTAAACAAAACAGAGGGTTTCGGAAAATAAAACGGTGTACTGGACGCTGACTAATTACGATTCATAGAGTGACTCCAAGTGTAATCTTGAGAACGTAAGACAACTCCATTCGTCGGTATTTCCTAGAGGTACGATAAGTATCAACGTACTAAGTAGGTAAAAGACTGTAAATTGCGGTACTGGATCGCAATGAACAGCAAGGCAACTGAGGACGCTAGTTTTCCAAACGCGGTGCCGAAATCTGTTGACGGCGCCTGATGTTGTCATTTTCGGACCTGCACAAGCCGGAACGGCACCGGCACGGCACGGATGTCCAGTTGCAAGTTAAAGACTCAGGGCATGGCCTGCAGTCATACTCTCAAGATCAGAATAGCAAAGCCAATAGCTGTAATTTTGATAGCATCTACATTATACACAAGCCATACATTCTACCAGTGCTCGACATGGATCAGTCCTCTGATGGCAACAGGTCTTCTACACCTTTGTATCGTGGTACGAATGTACACTTGAATGGCAATGGTATTCTGCGGTTCCCCAATAAGACTTGAATGGAAGAGATCACGAAGCGAGACTTACAGGAGCAAATCGTCCTTGTACTCATACGTCGGCTCCATGATGTTTCCATCCTCATCTTTGGCTTTACGGATCTCAAACATTGCCAGTATAGAGGCAATGGCGATCCACGTCGATGCCAATCCGAACGGTTTGCCCGGGCAAGCCCCTGTTGTCAATAGGTTAGCCACGAGTGACATTGAGCCGAGAACGATAACTCGCTTCTTCCGAATCCAAAGGCTATAATCTCGGGGTTTACGACGTCAGGATCAAGTTTTCCATCTTTGAGGTAACGGTCTGGGTTGTAGGTAAAAGGATCCGGATAGATGTTCTATAGAACGGTTCGGATGTGCGTCCAGGTATCAATACTGGCTTTACGTACTTCATCATGGTGCATCGCCCTACGAGTCGGACTGAGCACGAGAGTATTTGACACAAGTCATATACACGTACCATAAATTTGCAAAAATGGTCGTTTTAGCAGGGATTCTGTAGCCATTGTAAACATCTTCCACGTCGATGTAGTGTGGGACGCCTAAAACTCGTTAATCACATGAAACGATTCAACTCGAGGCATAAGCTCACCCAAAGGCGTGATAGTTTGGAACCTCAACGACTCCTTGATAATGGCGGAGACATAGGGTAATACATCTTGATCATCAAAGTTGGGCAGTCTCTCGCGCTTGAGCTGTTCGTCAATCTCTTGATGTGCTCGCTGCTGTATCTCGGGATGTGTAATCATGCTGAGTATGAACGAGGAGATGACGGCGTCAGTCTGTTATCATGAGATAATTCAGCTCCATCAAAGTATGGGCAACCTACAGAGTTAGCGCCTAACAAATGCTTCAGTGTGATAACGGATAGAAACTCACAACGTACCAGCATGTGTGCTCGCTGCAACGGAAGTAACCGTCTTTTCTTCAGGTCCTGTCTCTCCAGTCGGATCCAACTGCTCTAGACCCGTCGCAACCATCGATGGGTAACCGGATTTCTCCTCCTGTCAATGAGTGTGACCCTCACGTTGACGAAATTGCGAAGACGACTCACGAAAGCCCGCTTTGAGAGAGCATACGGTACATCTGTCATGTCCTGAGATCGTTTCAACCACGAGCGCAATTTTCGTTTGAATCCGCCACCTCGAAAGGGTCAAAAAGTAAGTATCATGGTTGAAAGTAATCTATCATTTTACTTACCTGGGAACCACTCGGGTGTATATCTGAGCACGGGGAATGAATCCAAGAGAAAGGTGATAGGCAATGTCCCTGCCTCAGTTATGGCAGCACTGAAAGACTCTGCAACGTGGAGAATGGGATCATCTAAAGAGGTGACCTCGAGCCCGTATGTTATAGACAAAATTGTGGATGCAGACATGCTATAGCGATGATATGTGAGAAAGCTGTTTCCCTCTGGAAAGGGTATTAGCATACAAACGGAGTTCCTCCATGACATCGATAGGTTGATCCTGGCGTTGGTGCAGACGGCGCAGGAAGCGGTAGCAGTTCTTCAGCTGCAGGGGGCGGAAGCGCGAAATGGCCGATGGTCGGAATCCCTGGTGGAAGAATCGCTTACAAGCATTCCTGAGAAGTGAAAAATGTCAATGGATATCTGACTCCGAGATGAAATATGCTTGTACCATGTATCACCTAAGAATATGAAGCAGCTATCTAAGAAGAGAGCATTATGACATACCATAGGGCAATAATCCGAAATTCCAGTTCGTTTCCATCAATTCATTCAACATGACGAGAGGGGGTCTGCCATGAAGGAGTCAGTTTTCGTGTGTTTCAAGAGGAGTGCCTCGTCTACCTGCTGGAGTATATGTTTGATCGTTGTTCCAGAAGGTCCTTCGCTGATTTGAACGAGTTCAAAATCAGGACAGAAGAACCAAGAATATCAAAGTAAATGACATCAGCATCTAAGTATCAAGGGACGTGAGGTTATAAGAAGCCAATTCGAACGGATTAAACTACTTACCTAACTTCTTCGACCAGGCATAGTATGCTTCGTGACCGGCTTTTCTTGGCAATGAGAATACGCTGCCTAGAATCGGCCACCTTGGTGGACCTGGAGGGAGAGGGTGCTTGTTCCTTTTCAGAAAAAGGTACGCTACGACAATTGCTAGACAGCTTAGCACGAGCACGATCATCAGGATTGATGTCAATCGATACACCAGAGCTTTTTATACCCCGAAGTCCGAATTTGGTAAAGGAACCGCTATTTTGGATAAGAGGAGTATCCGTCGGAAATTGAATAAAATGATAATCGAGTCTGAATCTCAAAATGCCCAAACTTGGAACGTTTCGCTCCGACCGCAAAGTTGTTGAGCGCAAGCGCAGACGACCGATTACGACATTGGTACGAGGTGCGAGTCTTGATGTGACTAATACTGTACATCGGGACGGAGTACATCTATCTACGTACGTTTAGTCCTAACCCCACCTCACGACAATGGCGATAGAACGAGTGATCTGATAGCCTTTCTTAGCCTTATCATTTCCGGAATTCCTCGGTATGTTCCTGAGATTAAACGTACTCGTAGTCAATTCAATATTCTGAGGTCTCGCGACGTGCTACGCCGTGCCCGCTGACAATTAATTAACATTAATTCGGAGTAGTCTAGGCAGTCTTACAATGGTCTATACTGCGGTTTTCTTACTTGTACATTAAAGCTGTTTTTCCCCGCACTCGTCGCATATTTTAAATTTTCAATGGTTTCCGTCAAACCGAATGATTGGACAGAATCTTTTCGGTAATGTCATCACTGATCTTCCAAAGTTGCTCCGCCAAAGTGTCACTCTTAGCATCATTGCTACCAGAAAGAACCTTCCAATCATCGCCCGCAAACTTGCCCGCATAAACCCTTTCATTCTTCTTCACCTCAACAGAAGTCGAGTACAGCAGTGCATTGGCAGCACCTTGTAAAGGAGATCTAGCAAACGTCCGAAGCAAATATCGGAGGAGATTACTGATAATTGGAATGTTACCAACATCGTCGATGACGGTCTCAGTAGCAACACCTCCGGGATCGAGAGCAGTAGAGATGGCTAAAACTCCTGCTGCATCAAATTCCTTCTGTAGTTGCTTTGCAAAGAGGATGTTGGCAAGTTTAGATCGCGCTGAAGCGCGGTCAGTAAAAAAAAACATGTTAGTCTCTGCCCACCGTAACGAACATATCTTCCTCGCATGAAGTCTCGAGACCAATTCCAAGCCAGAGGGTCATTAATCTGATCTAGAGTATTCCATTTGCCTCCAGCAGGCGCAAGAGGGTGAATTGAAGACGATACCTACAAGAATGTGCTTTAACGAAAATGTGAAGCTTGAAGCAGTGCATACAGTTATAACGCGAACGTCCGAGCCCAGCTGACCTGCGGTCGCAATTAAGGTCGGGAGAAGTGTTTTGCAGAAAACGAAATGTGCAAGATGACTATAGATGAATAATAATTGACGGTAAGTTTGACAAATCATGATGATAATGACCCACTTGACTGCGAAACCGTCTTCCAAGCCGTCTGGAGTTAGAGCATATGGATGGTTCATGCTAGTACACCATTGTTCAACCATTTCAGATCATAAGGGAAAGCATACATAGCTGCATTATTGACTGAAGCAACACGTCAATTCTTTACAGCTGAAATGGAAGCCAAACTGTACCTAAAAGATCAAGCCGACTCTCTCTCTTGAGAAATTCTTCAGCAGCGGACTTGGCTTCTTTGAGGACACTCAGATTCAGACGAATGAAGACGATTCTGTTTTGTCCTTTCAGCTCGCTGTTCTCGGTTTCAATGCGATCAATTGCTGCCGCTGCAGAAGATTCTGAGCGCGCTGCCAAGTACACCTTTGCGCCATGATTCACGAGCTGCTGGGTGATGTGAAATCCCATCCCCCGACTGAAAAAGGTCTTAGACTAAGAGTTCATCATTGAATGAGCAACATGCTTTCCACCAGTAACGATGGCCACGCGTCCACTGAGGTCAGGGATGTCGGTCAGCGGGTTGAACTTGACAGTCATAATATGACGTTTATGGAAGATAGTGATCAAAGACAAAGATGTAGCGGAGTTCGAAGCGGAGGCAAAAATACAATTATGACCAGCTATTTTTACATAAAGACCGATCTTTCAAAGGGACTTGCCGGAAATTATGTACTGTAAAGGATCGCGTGCTCTGAGATCAATCGGCGCCTGCCAAGCATCGGCGCTAACTCCGGTCTATGATTATCATGTGACAATGATCAACCTCAGGTTCCTACCATCAACCAACACCCGTTCCTATACCGTTCCGAGTATCTCTTATCAATGTTCCTGGCATACAAGGATTCAATCAATTTTTGACATTCCGCCGCTTAACTCCTCGAAACCGAACCGAACTACTAGTAGAACAAACTGACTCAGTATCAGTCTTTTTCCGACATGTACGGTGATTCAGATTGTCCCTGGTGTGACCAAGTTTATACATATCCTTTCCCTCGTTCGCAGACTATACCATGACTCTGGTAAAACTAGAATCACTGACACACGCAGTGGCCTCGACACGTCTCCTCTCAGACATGAATCCGTGGCTTGTCTGCGGGGTGCTAGTTCTCACTAGTATCCTGTGCGTGGACTGGAAACACAGAATCAACCTTCGATATCTTCCGCCCGGACCGCGCGGCTTGCCTATCCTCGGAAACATCTTCCAGATTCCAAAGTTCCAGTGGTTTCGTTTTACCGAGTGGAAAGCGGTCTATGGTATGTTCCACCTTGGGAGTATCGCCTCGCAAGTTACATTCTAAAAGGTCCATTGTTCTACTTGAACTTCGCAGGCAACCACGTAATAGTCCTAAACAGTCACAAGGTCGCTGCTGATCTCTTGAGTATGCCTTCTTCATCTTGATATCACTTCAAACCGTCTCAATGTGATAAAATTAGACAGACATGGTCATGTCTATAGCGACAGACCCCGTTTTATAATGGCAAGTGAAATCTTGACTGGTGGCCTATTAATAGCATTCACTCGTTTCGGTGACTTGTACGCTTGCCCCGCATCGTAACTTCGTTCAGCCTAAATATTCTACAGATGGCGCAAGATGCGTCGTCCAGCTAGTGAATGCCTGAATGCACGGTCTTCAGCACAGTACAAGTCACTTCAGGAGAAAGAGGCCGCACTTCTTGCAGGTCACCTTATCCGTAATCCAGACCAATGGGATGACCATTTGAAAAGGTATTATCAAGTTATTCGTTGTTTTCATTCTGTCACAAATACAGATCTTCGGCATCGACAGTGCTATCGGCTGTGTATGGATGGCCATCAATGGAACCTAAACCTGAGAATGACGCCCTGGTTACACGTATCAACGACCTGATGCATCGACTCGTTCACGCAGCTCTACCAGGTGCCTATCTGGTTGAAATATTCCCCGTAATGAAATACTTGCCAAATTGGATGGCCAAGTGGAAGCGTGAGGGACTCGAATGGTACGCCAAGGACACAGCGATGTTTGAAGGCTTTATGGACACCGTTCGTAATCAAGTGGTAGGCGAGCTTGTGAAACTCGATCGACTTTGTTCAATCCTACTAGAAAACCACCGGTTCAAAACCCTGTTTTGCAGCTTCACTCGTGGAAAACAATGAAAGATATCGACTCACTGATAAGGAATCTGCGTGGCTGTCTGGGACTATGTTGTAAGTGCTGCACCTTGTGCAAACCTAAGAAAGGTGCTGATACTGCCTTCTAGCGGAGCTGGCGCAGAGACTGTGAGCTCATTATTCTAGATCCAGTGCATGTTCTAATCATTAACTAGACCGCGGCTTCTCTTTCCGTATTCATGCTTGCTATGGTACTTTATCCTGATGTGATGAAACGTGCCCAGGCAGAAATCGATTCTGTTGTGGGACGTGATCGCATGCCTACTTTCGCAGACGAACCTCACCTGCCTTATGTACGAGCCATGGTGAAGGAAGTTCTACGTTGGAGGCCAGTTGGGCCTTTGGGTGAGTACGATAACGTCTATTACCTGCTGGTTGCTTAAATACATGTTCCAGGTCTTCCTCGACGGGTATACGAGGTAAGTACCGAACGTGTTTAGCATCTCTCTTGAGCATCATACGTTCAGGACGACTGGTACGAGGGGCACTTTATCCCCAAAGGTAAGCCACAATCCGGAAGCATATTTCCTACTCAACCGTTAATCCAGGCACTGTCGTAATATATAATGTTTGGTAAGTCGGTTACTTCCAAGCCTTTGCGATGTGGAGTTGAACGAAATTCATGATAGGGCGATGAACAGGTAATTCTCGGCATCATGTACTGGCTCTTCTGTTACAACTTCTTCCAAGGGACCCCGAGATATATCCTGACTTTGAGGAATTCCGGCCTGACCGCTTTTTAGACGAGACAGGTCAGAATGACGTGACTCCAGCCGACACGCTGAATCTTGGACATGTAACATACGGCTTTGGTAAAAGGTGCTGTATTTCATCCGAGTAATCTGACTACAGGTGCTTACGGTTGTCTGCAGAATATGCATCGGTATGTATTTGGCGAATCAAGCCCTCTTCATCGATCTCGCATCCATGTTGTGGGCATTCGACATTGAGAGAGCGTGTGATACCTCTGGCAACTTAATTACGCCTTCTAGAACCGACATTGTGGACGAAGGTCTGGTTGTGTAAGTTGATATCCTAGATTCTCTCCTGCATGTTGACTGACGAGATGCTCTTTCCAGTCGTCCTGTTCCCTTCAAGTGTTCCATCACACCTCGCTCTTCAAACGTTGTGGCTGTTGTGGAAGCCACCAAAGCTGCCCTACATTAGCATCCCTGTAGAGTAGTGTTGATCAGCGACGCAGAAGCCCGATTCAGTCCAAGTATTTAGATTATGTCACCTTAAGTTGACTGCTGCTGACATTGTGAAACAATTCTAGAATCTTATCGATGTTTTCTTAAGTTTCCATGGCTAAGCCACTTTCGTCCTGAAGATCTCAAGCTTCGAGTCTGAGTCGATCAAGTCAACCCAAGCCGTAACTTGAGTCACTCAAGCACCGACCTCAACGTCTAATCTACAGACTCAAGTATAAACCCTAAGTCGACGGCCAAATCAAGTCCGTTCTGAACTCTGAAGCTGTAGACTGAAATCGACCCGCCGATTTATGTTCTTCGGAACCTTTGACTTGCTCCAAACACACTTTGATGTCACTTCAGTAAAGTCAAAGGTCTAATTAAGCCTGTCATCGTATTGCGGACAAGCTGAGTGAAACGAGTAAATGATTCCAGTCCAAGTTCTATTTAGAGGGTTCTTTCTCTCCTTCATGCGATCCCAGTAAGATTATTAACTCGGACGCAATTTCTATCTTTCATGTACTCTCAAGAGCCTCCAAGTAATTGAAATTTGGACTGTCAACATTTCTGATATACGTACAGAAAACTAACAAAGATGCACACAAGAATGGTGAGTCAGTGGACTCTTGAAGATCTAAAGCTTTACTGGGATTCAAACTCATCAAGTACTTCTTTGGCGCCGTCGCACATAATGAGGCGACACTTGAAGGGAAGAGGATGCCTGTCAAAAAATCGTCAGATATCGTTTCGTTTACTTGAGCTGAAGCGGTTTACGAAGCTTCACCTGAACTGAGTGCCAATGGGTCAACAGCGAGCAGTACTTCCTTTCTGTGTTCATCCAGTGCAGACTTGAGACTGTATGCCCACAACACATGAGCCACAAACACCCATACAGCTTGATCTGCCATTGTGGCTCTGGGACAAAGCCTGCAATCAAGTTCTGTCAGATGCTATGGCACAGAAAGGCTGAAATACTTGCCTTCTTCTGAAGCCATACAAATAATAACCACACTTCAGGCTGCCCCTAGACCATACCTACTACTTAGGGTGATCTTCAACATAGTGATAGTCAGCCTAAGTAGGGTCTAGGACCTCTGGTCTGCCCAGACCCAGTGGTCCACCAGGGGTCCTTGTGTGGTCAGACCATCTGTCTAACCAGTGGTCTGACCACTTGGACATAAATGATTGATTGGTCTGACCCAGAGGAGGTTGTGGTCTGACCATAGGAGTTGTGGTCTGATCTAGAGGGGGTTGTGGTCTGACCACTTTGAGTACCACTGCTTTAATTATTCTCACTCAACTTGTTCATTTAATAATGAGCCCAAGGAATTGCTTAGTACTGAGGTTGAGTTGGAATTTGATCATTTATAATGAGTCCAAGTCGAGTATTAGTAACACTAACCAATATTCCTTTATCTGTTAGTTTGCTAACACCTCTAGTAGCCCTTCATCACTCCAATCATTGCTAGATCAAGAACAACTGGTCTGGCTGTGGAAGTGGTCCTCTCAGTGGTCTGACCACTTTCAGGTATTGGTCCTAGGCAGTCTATTAGTCATCTAGTTTAATGCAGTTTAACTTTTAAGTATATAGCGAAAGGGTCTATACAAACACTCTCAACACTTATCACCAGATGTTGACTAGTATGTTTATGTGACTAAGTCAATGACATGTAGCTCAATATAGTTTGCTCCCATATAGCTCTATACAAGGGTCTGATCACTGCTGAACTTATATAAGCATTGATAAAACAGAAGTTATGGCAGGACTGACTGATTCCAAAGGAGCATTTGTTGATTGTTCTGCTACATGTCATTGACTTAATCACATAATCATACTAGTCAACATCTGGTGATAAGTATTGAGAGTGTTTGTTAGTCTCTTCTAAACAGACTAATACCGTATCAGGAAATTTTTGAGAAAAAGTGACTAAGGCCCCGGTGTCCCCAGTGTCCTGGGACATCCTGACACATCCTGAGGTGT
>QLOY01002314.1:0-16458 GCA_003313965.1 Megacollybia marginata
TCGACCAAACGAGCATAATTCGACCCGAACAGCGACTCTTGCCACTCACTGTCTGCAGGATATTCCTCATTGTAGTAACTGTCCAGACCGAATACTTGATTCGCTGGAGCAAGAACAGAAGCAACCGTCGCGTTGTCAGCAGCTGATATTCCCGTAAAGTTCCCGAATGTGGGGACGTCCATGAAAGCGAACGCTGTGCGCCATGCTGGGTTTACAGCAGTCTGGAAAACGTTAGCAGGGACAAGCAAGAGCAAAGGATTGAATACATCGCTGCGACCCGGGATATTCACAGCACCACCACCCACTTTGAACCGTGTCAGACCTTCAAGATTCAAACAAACATAACGTACCGAGCTGGAAGATGAATGCCTCCTGGGGAGGAAGGCTGAGTATATAGTCCGCGATACTGTCTCTTCCAGCTTGTGCCGACATCAAATCATTAGAAACGATCCTACTGATATCAGCGGTACTGAAACCGACAGCACCTGCCGCAGCGACAGTGGGTATGACCACATTCACAAAGGCCTCATTCCAAGTGCTAAACTGCGCAGGTGTAAGACTCGCGTCAACACCAGGAATGCTGCTGATGTCGTTGTAGAACTGGAGCAGTTCTTCCGCTGAGATGACAGTATCGTTTGGTCCGAACGGTTGAGTGTTGAGATATGCAATAATGGGAAACTGTGCTTCCCAAACTCCGGAACAACCTTGGGCCTGGATGGATGGCTGAAGATCGACCATCTTCCTAACGAGAGTCTCGTATGATGTGCTATCATTGGCGGTAAAGAGACCGGCGATCGTATTAACGGCTTTTAGACTAACGCTTTCGTTAGTATGGGTCAAAATCTCGTAAAGACGGCCTTACGGAGGGTGAGCTTTAATATAGACCTGGGTGTGTACTCCGAAAACACCTCCGCCGCCCCGCATGGCCCAGAAAAGATCAGGGTTCTTACATGCGCTGGCGCTAGTTTGAGTTCCGTTCGCCAGAACAACGTCAAATTGTAAAATATCTTTGAAGCAGTCAGGAAGTTTACCGCCAGCTGCTTTAAGTACTCACTGTCAACACCCAAGCCATATTTTGCTGAAAAGGCACCTGTACCACCTCCGATGATGTAGCCTCCGGTTGCACCGACAGATGGTGTGAAACCACCGATTGTAGTGACGTTGTATTGGGCACCAGCGGCGTATAGCTGCTGCACATCAACAGCCGGGCCAGCTGCGATTACGGGCGTAGAGGAAGATGCAGAGCAGCCTGCCGGCGTGAAATTGGGAATGAGTTCGGTGGTGTCCAGGTGTCCAGTCCAGATAGTAAACGATCCAGGTGCTGAACTGCGGCCTGCATAATCGTGTCCAGTCTGTAAAGAGGTAAGCGACGTAAAGCAAAGAACGGATTACGTGCATTTTTAATTCTGAGTCGCAGATTATACTTTGCTGCAAAGTTGACTGATTTTACAATGTCTTCCGCAGAAGACGCGTTGACTACGAAGGACGCGAGGGCTCCGAGGGTACAAGGACCGGTAAGAGGTACTGTCGGGACGGTGTCAGGAACAGGGCAGCCTGTGTTGCCGTTTTCACTATCGAGCTCCCAGTTAGGGAACATCAGAGCCGCTACGATGGGACACAATGATCACCAAGACTGAGGATATTTTACACAAGACATACCGGGCAAGGTCTTCCTGAATGATACCTGGCTTTTGTTCTGAATGAGATTGGCGCATGCAGGCGCATCATAGGTGCCTGCGTAGCACACATCACCATATGGTGCTGGTTCCAACAAACGACCTCCGACAGACGCGTTGAAAGATGCGAGAGTGGGCTGGTGTGGGAAGCAAGGCTGACCAGGTAGGCAGTAGGGTGCAGCAGCCTTGACTAGAGGAGTCAGTGCGACAATAGCAATTACGGATTTTATCATTGCGTTGTCGTTTGAACACTGGTAATTTTTGCAGCATATTTATACCCTTGATGAGATAGGATGAGATGCTCCTAGATGCTCGGTCAATGTTGACGTCGCCTGAGTTTCAAAACACGGATCCGGACGACATGGCACCGGTAGTCTCGAATGCTATCTTGAAGACCTTTTTGGCTACTTCGCTAGGACAGATACAAAGAGAAAACTCTGCAAGTCAAATGCTCATTGATTAGACACTGCTTGGAGCTTTGACTTGTCTCGGAACGAGGGAAAGTACGAGGACGTTCTGGACGGGGAAGACGGTCATCCTCAATTACTTGCCGTTCAGCACTATCCGGGCCGGTTTCAGGAGCCCGCCGCGCCGCTTTGGTCAAGCTCTGAACAATCCGCGTAGTAATGGTTTCAGGTTTGAAACTTGAAGTGCGACAGTGGCATTCAAGAGTGACTGAGTAGGTTGCACTCCAAGTCAATGGAAGAACCTCTAAAATTGGGCCATGAGTATATGCATAACAACCTGCACAACCGTCCACCAAAGCAGGCCAGAGCCTGCCAGAACTCTTTGAAGTTCGAGATGAAGTCACAAAGGTGACTTTATTTAGCAACATGACTAAACATTCCATCTTGTCCCGAAACATCATCTGGCCGAACCAAGATAGGTAGATCTTCCTTCCCGCAGCTCAGGCAGGTAGGTGATATTGTGAAAGTTAAAAAGTTTTACCTGTGCTCGAGGTGTCCTCGGAATGGAACCCCATCCCGATATCGTAGAAAGCTACAGGAACCTGAAGCAAAATTTTTACTCACTGGAGGTGCGTCAGACTGAAAAATAAACGTGTTAGGTCTTATAAAAAAATGCTAAGGAATCTAACGACCCACTCCGTAATGTAAAAAATCGCGAAGAGCGAAAGTCAGTAAGTTCCGTTTACAACTGTTTTCGTGCAGCTAAATCACTTGTAGTATGCTCCTGCAACGTATACTTGAGCTCGAGGCACAGCAGCCATGGATTAAGGGTGATGGCCCGCCTGTAGCATACCCGCAAAATTATGTCCTTCCTCACGCCGTCCAGGCCGAAGGCTTCGCCGAGGACAACTCCACGCGTACAGAGAGCATTAACCCTGTCACTTCGTCTGGGGGCACAATCCGCACTCGTGGCAGACCAAAGAGAGGTACCCTGACGTGTCATTCACGACTAACAACTCATTTATACGCAGTTGTTGAGGAGAGTGAAGACTCGGATTCATCGCCAACTGAAGACGACTATGCTGATGGGGATTACGCCCCGCCTCGTAAAATTGCCAGACACGACTCCTCCCCAGAACCTGTGCGGCGTAGCTCACGACCCAAACGCGTCAAGAAGGACGTCCTAGATGTTCCAGACCCCAGTCCCCGAAGGAGTCGTGTGCCTAGGAAGCAAAGGAACCCAATTGCAGGTACCAAAGCTGATGCAGTTACCACGGCTACCAAGAGATCTGGTCCTCCTCCGAGTTCTATGTCCCCACCTCGGCTCCCCGACTTGGTCCCCAATGTAATGCCAGGGCCATCCTCCGCTACAGCTATGAATCCTTACATGACATACTACAGTCCTAACTCAGCGTCTCCTACCCCAACATACGCTCCGAATCCCTACTTCTACATGACAACGCCAAGCATATACCCACAACCTCCACCATCTCAACCCCCACGAACGCCTTCTGATGTCCAACGCCAGGCAAAGCCTAAAAGGCTAAAAGCCCATACAGTCGTTAGCCGAAGCTTCAACATCCCGACAGTCCCAAGAGACAAGAGTGGCAAACCGATGTTACCCCTTAACGTCGGCATTATGACTGTCATCTCCCTAGGTGAAATCTGCACGCGAGAACACTTTCACACGGAAAGATACATCTTCCCCGTAGGCTACGAAGTAACTAGGTCAGCCCTACTCCATCATTTGACCTTCTTAACATATATCAGACGCTATCTCTCAACTCTGGATCCAGCACACGAAGTAGTCTACCACTGCACAATTCTAGACGGGGGCGACGGTCCCAAATTCCAAATAATACCCTCTGACAACTCGTCCAAACCCATAATCGCAGGGACCGCAACCGGCGCGTGGTCATCCATCGTCAAACAAGCCAACCTGATTAGAAACCGACAACACTCGAATTCAGTCTCTGGACCCGACTTTTTTGGGTTGGGACAAAACACGATTAAACATCTCATTCAAGAGCTTGAGGGTGCGGAGAAGCTGAGGGATTATGTTTGGCAGACCTTTGTTGAGGGAGGACCTTTGGGTGGACGACATGCGGCTGTTATCCCTGCCTTGCCCGAAGAGTGGGAGTCTTCGGCTGTTTCCACTGGAACGGGCTATCTGAAGAGGGAGAATAACAATGAGGGGAATAGGTCGAATCCGAATGGGAATTTGTCGTATTATCCTCCGCATGTTGTTGCGCAGGCTAGGACGATAAAGCCGGCACAACAGCAGCAACATTCGAATGCGGTGACGGGGGGTGTGTCAAATACGTCTGATATGTTCAATATGCAAGCGTATCAAGAGGATCAAAACCACTCTAAATCTCTTCCCTCGTTTCCTCCTTCACTATTCCCTGATTCCATCTTGCAGCATCCCCAGGCCGAGCAGACGCATGCAGTTCCGGCGACATTTGCGAGTATTATGAATGCGTATCCGCCTTCGGGTGCGTGATGAAGATGATTTGAAGTTATGGATATTTGCTCTCGCTATTTGGATTCCAGCAACTCACATTTGTATCAAATTCAATGCTCAACTCTTTATCATTTCTAGTTGTATATCTTATCGCCTCAACGCCGTCCTTCCAGAGACACCCATCGGGTAAATCTCACCTCTGGATAGGACGCGCGGACGAGGGAGCAGTTCCTCAAAGGGAACGTGTTCCGCGAGGCAAAACGAAGACAAGTAAGAGTGGTTAAAACTTACAGCCTCTAGTGGGACTCCTTCCGATGCAAGGACAGTGCCGGAAATGGGGTAGTATGTGGGGCATACATTCATAACCTGAGATACGTAGATACAGCACACGAATAAATAAAATCCCTTAACTACCAACCCTCCTGATCGAAAATCTCGGTAGGCATCTTAACCAACGATCCCCCACCTAAAACATGGCTGCAGAGTGTAATCTCGCCCTTCTCAGCATGAGGCTGCAACTCCTCTTGCTGTATTCCCCGCCATTTTAAAGCATAATCTCTACATGCTTCTCTACTCTTCTTCAACTCCGGATCGCCATGATCCAAAGCATAAATCTTGAATCCAGGAAAGTTGTACTCGAGTAAAGCCTGAAGAGTGGGTAAAAGAGCTTTATCAGGCGAATACGTCCCGGAATTATTATCAATAACCAACTCCCAATTGATATCTCCATCTTCAGTCTCGTCAGTAAAGTTTTCCCAACCACCTTCGGGTCTAGGATGAAACTCGCCGGAATACCGAACGGTTTCAAAGCAGTTGGCGTGTAGGGCGTGTTTGGAAGCGAAATCTACAAAAAACGCTGCTCCTGTTTCTGAGAAACGGAAAGAATCGTCTTCGGATGAGATTATGTAGGTGTATACGGCTGGCTTGACGCGGTTAACGAGGGATTCCTTACCGCGTTTTTGGTAGGCTGTACCCCCGTGTAGAATTTTTAGAACGTCGTCTGCAGACTGGACGACTCCGAATCCGTTTGAGGTGCTCCGGGCGTATAATAGTCTATGTGCTGCTTCGATCCCTGTACGGACTGCTAGAGATGTAGGACCGGAGCCAAAGATGGTTTGGGCCGCTTTGTATTCTGTGTTCCAGTGTTGATAGGTATCTTTGAAGAAGATGGGTATGCCGACTATGTACATCTTCCAGGTTGAGTAGAGACGGGTATCACTTATGTTTGTGAGGAGGCCGACTGTTGGTGAGAAGTGACGAGAGTAACGGATTGGACCGTCGAAGAGGTATGGGTTTTCGCGCGGGTTCTCTTCCGAAGGTTTGCTTTCGATCTGTGGGTGGGAGTTAGTTTAGTGTGCCTGCGTTGATGACAACAGACCTTGAGCCAAAAGGTGCCTCTATCTCGGCGGAAAAGGGGCCCTTCAATTTCAGCTTCCTTCGCGCCGGGAGCAACAGAAGTCTTGAATTTGCCAATAAAGTCATCGTGAGGAGCGCCGACGTCTTTGTCGAGGACTTCGACTAGCAGGTCTGCAATTGTCGGGACGTTTTTGACTTTCCATGTTTCGTTCCAGACGGGGGTCAGGGTGTTTCTTTTTACGGTTGAAACGAACGAGATTTCGTCATCGATTTTGGCAACGAAATAAGGGTCGGACAGGCCGCCTGGAACGAGATCCATCTTTGGAATACCGGACGCGCCGATAAACTGGGCGGTTAGCAGTCTAAGTTGTGAGGAGATGAACCTACTTGTATGGTAAGGTCGACATAAGGAACATCAGGCAGTTTATCCTTGAGATGGTCCTTTGCGACATGGGCCAAGTCATGTGCGTTTCCTGTGACGTGGTGGACAGCTTCAGAGACTTTTTCGACGAATCCAGTCATGCTTATCGGATTTCGACGACCTGGCATTGTTCAGATGAGTTGTGGAGCAGAAAAGTAAAGCCCGTTACCGAAATGCAGTGTACTAAGTGTGATTATGTAATGCTTTGTTCCGGATTCTTGACTACTCTGGTCTACAAATCCTTTCAAGTTCTCTAATGACCTACTACTGTAATGAGCTTGCTGAGCAATCGTGAAATATTGATTCCGACACCGTGAAGAGAGGACGGTCAAGGAGAAGGCAGAATCGTCTGTCGTCCTTGTGAATTTCAATCTTCGACAGCTGCAGCCAGGCACTCGACAAAGCTTCGGTCCTCATCAAGGCCTCATTGCTTCTGCGAACTCGTTCTGCTGTTCTCGTCGTTCGTCGCAGGAAAGGCCATCTCGCACCAAACGCAGGACAAAAATGGTAAGCCCGACGGCGGTGAGCAGACCGTAGACCGTATAAACCGTGCTTTGTTTACTCACCCTCACGAGCTGGTCTCGCAAACCTTCAACAGCATGGTCTGCCTATCTACATTTCTTCCACCAATCTATCTTTTATCATTGGCATATGCTGTTCCCATTCCGAATCCTAGGTGAGCTATCCATGGTTGCATTACTTTGCCCAATTTTTGACATTCTCGACAAAAAGTGGCAAAGATGATGAGCAGACTCGATTAGCGTACCTGCGCCAAAAAAATGACCCTTACCTCGTGTATGGTCTAATTGGGCCTTCCTCTTTGGACACCCCAAATACCCCGCATGCATATGGGTCGCCCTCATCTCTGGACCCAGCATCATCGCGTTCACCTCCGCCCGCAGGACCATCTGCCGGTGCATCATCTACCCGTGCACATCCGTCTATGATGGCTGCAGAGAGATCATCTAAGTTTCAGGTAACATTTTTCTCCTTTCTCAACGTTCCAACCTCATAACGCACCTAGATGGAAGAAGTAGGCAGGACTGTCGAAGGACAGATTGTCTCCAAATGCAGCCTGAGCTCGTGTCGCTGGTTTCGGCTAGGTCCAATCACTAGACAAAGTCGACATACTCATGCCTATGGGAAAGTAAGGTCTTACCATTCAATATCATGCAACGGGACTGATTCTGGTTCCAGCCGACCCAGAGGGGGATCTTTGAAGGTGCTGGGATTGCTCGCGGGGACGTGAAGGTATACAAGTGTCCCGGCTGCAATGTGCTCGACAAGTATTCCGAGTTGAACACCCACTATAAGGTCCATCAGACATCTCGTCCCAGCCACTCGTAGGACAATAGTCTAGTTTCTAAGCATGACTATGATCTTACCCTATCAAAAAATCTCATTCCCTGTCGTTGCTATGCAGCCTGTATGCAGCTCTACGCCAAGTTCAAGCCAAGTTATTGAATCTCAAAACACTTTAGCAAGTAACTAGAGACCAATTGGGCTAGTTACTGTAACCATCCGAACTGAACACACTGGTGTTGATGATATAGCCTACTAACTAACACGGGGATTCCTTCCGTGCATGTTACGATGAGTGATATATAAAAGGTTTCGCCTCCTCAAGCAGCGAAGTGTGTTTGTTTGTTTGTACATATGCATGTCCGAGTCAAAATCAGTTTCTCCTTCCGACTTTGCAAAAACAAACATTCTCCGTTACGCGCAAATATCCAAACATCGGTGACAGCGCCCCAGCACGTTCGGAACGAGTGCGCAGCCCTAGACATGCTCCTTATATCGCCGAACCTTCTGACTGTTTTGGATACGGCCATTGAGCGTTCCCAGGGCTCCAAAAACTACCAGTATAAATTTGCCAGTAATTTGATCAGCAATCTGCTCAATGCCAACGTCCCACAAACCGATACTGCCGATCAAAATGATATGATTCACAACTGGACCTGCATTGCTCAAGCTCACAAGAAAATCACCCTATACGACGCGGAGACCAACGAAGCCACGATGAGACGAGGCGTGGATGAACTTTTTTTCCTTTCGACTGGAGTTTCGGATGCGAAAGTGCTGTGAGCAAGTAAATTGACTAATCGAGATGATTTTCTTCCATTCCAGATAGTTTTGAGGCTCCACTACGCTTGAGAGCATCCACTGCATCCATAGTACCGTCACCAGCTGCGACAGCCGACACACTCACCGTCTATCCAATGGGAGAAGCCTGGGAAGGGTTCCTTTGCAATCCAGCCCTCGATGAGGACCTCGCTGATCAGGCGTGTTGGAGAGACCCACCAATGATTGATGCCAAACACCTCGATCTACTCATGAGTGCAGCCGAATACAAGTTTACACTTGAGCAAGCTGGCTACAGACAGCTCGTTTATGATCTATCTACTGCACAGTCAGTCAGACGCGCATTACGCGACGTGATACTTTTTGGGTGGACATCATCCAGCGATCCTGTATATGGACATGTGAGTATGCATGCTCATGCATGCTGGTGGGTAAGTTCTGCTAGATTGCATTTCCAAGTTGCACTCATACCTCTACAGCAAAACAACGAAATCCGTGTCTCTAGCGTACTTCGATCCTTCGAACTATGCAACAGTCTTTCGTGTCTGGGCTTTTACAACTTTCTTTGCAAACTCCGCAGACGCGATGAAGGCATTGTTCGAGAAGCTACCAGTCAAAATGATTTCCGTGATGTGGCCTCTTATTTGAGGAGCAGAGCTTGGCGAGCTCGGGGTAGTGCTTCTGGTAATCAGACATCGTGCGTTGGAGGGACTCAGCAAGGCCCTGCTTCAAGTCCCCAGCAAGATAAGCAAGATACTGGTTCCGATAATCACGGACCGTACACTGAAGGACAAGTGGAGGGCCAAAGTCGAATGATCCACGCGGCGCGTACTCAGCAAGTTACTGTTCCTCAGCCAGAAGTTATCGAAGACTATATGTCTGACGAAGACGAACTACTCTCCGATAACCTCAGTGATGTGTCAGACTTTCCAACGACTCCGGACCATTTGCAAGAGATGCGAGAAGTCTTGGGTGACTACGGCGAGAATAAAGAGCTCCACGGCGATTTGCATAGCACGACGATCAGATGGATAGAGAAGTTTGTGCCACCAGAGACGAACTGGACCCAGCGTTTTGTTTCTTCGACCGGGGACGACAAGTTGCTTACCGATGACGATTTTGTACTGGAGGTTTCTCGTCTTGATACCGTAATGTATTAGCCACATTATCAAAAGTTTTTGCGCGCAGTCACGTTGCCTCCGGATATGTTCTAGCCGTACTTGCTTCAGCACTGACCACCATGTCCTCAGACCTCTCCGCGGCTTCGCTCTTCAGTGTCAAGAACAAAATCGGTAAGCCATTCCAACGCGGGATCCTCTAACGCAACAACGCGTCCAGTCCTGATAACAGGCGGTGGATCGGGAATAGGCTATATGATAGCAAGCGGCTTTGCCAACAACGGTGCAAAGGTCTACATCGCAGCTCGGAAAGAGACACAGCTCAAAGAAGTACGCACACTCTGTCTCTATTTCGACCTAACTAGAACCTCCGCAGGCGGTATCAACTCTCAACAAAACCTCTCAGATTCCAGTCCAATACATCGTAGCAAACGTAGGCTCTAAATCCGGTTGCAACGCTCTCATCTCCGAATTCAAAACCCGCGAATCCAAACTGCATGTTTTGGTTAACAACTCTGGAATCACTTGGGGTGGACCGTATGATGATTTTCCAGAAGAGAAAGGCTGGGATAATGTCTTTGCGGTCAATGTTAAGAGTATATTCTACTGTCAGTGGCGTTCTGTCTGTCGTTCTGTCTCCGCTCATGTCGTGCAGTGACGGCGGGTCTGACAGACCTCCTCAGTAAGGACGCCGATGCTCGTGATCCCGGACGCGTTATCAACATTTCTTCGACTGCCGCTGTCGAGCCTTCAAGCGAAGGTCCCTTGAGTGATGCTGGAAATGGTACATGGAGCTGTATGTCGTTTGCTTCTCTCCGAGCTTTCCTTGACCAATCGACGTAGACCAGCCTAGCAAAGCTGCAGGTATCCTGCTTTCTATTACGGAATGATAAGAACTGAACGAACGACATAGTGAACCAGCTGACATCGACATTGGCCGTCAAACTCCTCGATCGACACGTAACGTACGTCCCTCCTTCCTCTCCTACAAAATCTAACTCTTCCGTAGCGTAAACGCAATCCTACCAGGGTACGCCCGCCCCACTCACCAAAAGTAATCTCGCTCACCCACAACAGCCTCTTCCCAAGTAGAATGACCGCCTTTGGATTCAAAACAGTCGGCCATGAAACATTCGCCGCTTCACAACCAACAGGTCGATATGGCCAACCAGAGGATGTTGCAGGATTGGCGATTTTCTTGGCGGCTCCCGCTTCGGCGCATGTCACAGGCGCACATGTGTTGTTGGATGGTGGGTCTAGGTTTATGCGGTACAGGATTGCACCGATGGTCAAGTTGTAGAGTGTCAGGCTTCTGTTAATATGTGTGTTTCACCTCTGACTTGGAGATTACATATCGAGTAGATTCATCAAGTTGAGATGACCAAATACTTGCCTCCCTTCGTCGTCTTCAAACTCAAAAACAACCCCGTTCCAACTCCTTGGATGCTGATTTGTGTTGCATTACCAGCACTCGTAGTCGCATTACTCGTCATGGGTGCAGATCCTACTGTGACCCAAGCCGAATTCCCAGTAAGAGACGTCAACGTCGCATTGACCATCCTGCCATTGTTATCCCAATATACATCCACTTCGAATCCTCCACGCGCTCTAAGCCCAGTTACATATCCCCCACCATTCGTTGCCCATTCCATCGGAAGAGCAGGTAGTAACCGAATCAAATACGTTGGAAAAGTCGTATCAGCGACAGTCTCATGACTCTGCACCAACGCCTCCGCAATCCCCGCCGGCCCACCAAAGTTCCCATCGATCTGGAACGGAGCAGGAGGGCCCGTATCGAGCATCCCATTGTAGTATGTATAATTATACAACAACTCCATCAAGCTGGAATGAACGATATCCGGCATGAAAAGACGCGAAGCTAGGGAGATGCTCCATGCACGAGACCAGCCAGTGTCACCACTCCCATTATCCAGACGTCGCGTCAGGCTTGTTTTGGCAGCGTTGAAGGTCGTACTATTGCCGATGGTGATTTGGGAACCTGGGTAGAGACCGAAGAGTGGGGACCAGTGACGGTGGCCTGGATCGGTCTCTTCATAATCCTCGATCCATTCTTGGATGCCCCCAAACGACGAAATCATCAAAGGTGGGAGTTGAGCTCTGCGTGTGGTCATCAATTCGGAAAGTTGGGTGTCGTTGACTTTCAAAGCTTCTTGGGCTTCAAGGACCATACCGAAGAGCTCCCACAGAATCGAGTTGTCGATTGTTGCACCTAGAGTGATTGCGGCGGTTGACGTCGAGTTGGGGAGGTAGTACTCGTTTTCTGGGGAAAGGGTTGGGTTCGTGACTTTCCAGTCTTTGTAGTCGGTCAAAAACTCAGCCATGAACATGGCTGCATCTCTCAAGAGGTCATATCTCTGCTGTAATGTGGAGGTATCCTGTGTAAAGCGCCAATACTCGCCAACATGGGTGGCAAGCCATGCACCACCAGAGGGCCAGAAGGTTGATGAGGCAGAGTTATCTTGTGGAGCAGAGTCGCCCCAGAGATCGGTGTTGTGGTGGCAGACGTATCCTTCAGAAACATTGTACATGGTTTGGGCAGTGGTCATTCCAGTTGTGCGGACAGACTCGAGCAGGTCGAATAATGGCGTGTTCAGGTCCGCCAGATCTACGCGTCATTAGCAGCTGCTGTCATAAGAGGGAAATTCGACTTGCTTGTCACAAGACTTGGCCAATAATTCATCTCCGTGTTGATGTTAATCGTGTACTTCGATCCCCACATTGGATCCATATCCTGGTTCCAAATACCTTGTAGGTTCGGTGGTAAACTACCATTTCGAGACGTCGAAATAAAAAGGTATCGTCCAAACTGGAAGTAGAGAGCAGCAAGCTCTGGATCAAAAGCAGTGGGAAGACTGGTAAATCGGTCACTGGTCTGCATAGACTTTTGTTGCGTGGAGGAAGTTCCAAGATTGAGAGAAACCCGGTTTGCATATGTCTGATAGTCTTTGACATGCTCGGATAGAACGGTTTCGTAACTCTGAGCAGAGATGCTGGATAGTGTTGAGAGGACAGCACTCCGGGGATCGCTCTGGCGGAATGAAGTCCAGGAGCTGAAATAAATGGTGGCATCGTCTGCGTTATCGCAGAACAATGTGTCGCCTATGGTGTACACTTTGCCACCTGAGGCTACGACCTTCACACCTGCTGAGAATTCTACCCCGGTAGCACTGGCGCTGTGTCCACCCATGATAACGATATCACTGCCCGACTTCGTACTATAATCCTCATATCGGTTGAGAGAAGTTCCCTTCTGGAGATGGATTTGGAAGGTTATTGCACCAGTTTGGGTTGCGTTTATTCGGATGGCGATAACGCCTGCTGGGTTACTAGCCAGATACTCTCGCATGTATGCAATACCGGAATTCTCGTAGTAGATGCCAGTCGTTGCATCCGCAACGTCTAGCCAACGCTGGTAATTTGAGGCCTCGCTACTGTGATTCATCGTGAGTTGTAAATTCCCGAGGACATCATAATTCCGTGTCGATACGGGGGTCCCAACGTAGGCGTAGCTGGCTAGTCGAGCTGCATCCAAAATCGCCTCTCCTTGCGCCTGAATCAATGATTGAATTTGGGGCATATAAGGAGCAGCATCTGAATTGACGCGCTCAATATACCCACCGGACCATAACGAGTCTTCGTTGACGGAAATTGATTCAGATTGTGCTCCACCCTGGATTGCCCCGCCAAGTCGACCATTGCCGATGAGGTAGCAATCGTTGTAGTTGACGGCAGTCGAAGATGCCCAAAGACGGAAAGGGACAGCAGCAGAGTTTGGTGGTGACTGAGCATACGCTCCGTTGAGTAGGGATAGCGTTAAGAAAACCAGCCGGTGAGGAAGCAGCATGGCAGGTTGTAATTGGAAGCTTGCAAGCTTGGAGTAGCAATAGGTTCGAATGTTACTAATGACTTCATCCCGATTCCCTGCAATAGTTCTTCATTAGAGTTTCTCCGTAGGCCTTGTGATGTTGTTGGTGATGTTGGTGTTTGTCGGGCCGTCGCTCGGCTGAGATTCGAGACCCCAAGACCTGCCCAGTGGCAGGAATTGGTCCTCTCAGCCTCTCAGCTGACATCGAGCTTCGACGCTCACCAGGTCTCGACAGAGTAAGCCAGTTCATGATGGATACACGTTGTTGTGTACTGTTTGTGCCGCGTCGATGATGAAAATTCAAAGACTCTAACTACTTGCCATTGGAACTTCAACTGACGCCTGGGGTGACTATCGGCGATATAAAGCGCGAGCAAAAAAGGCGCCCAAAAGGTAGTAGTCGCTTTGATAGATCATCATGGTCTGAAAACTCAGTTACACGTTTCGTCAAGAAATCTCTGACTGGGGTCCGGGCACTGAAGTACTGAAGTGGAAGCCCGTGTTCCTGATTGGTTATGTATGTTTTTGAGATTCTGTTTGCTTGTTACCCATATTCACCAGCTCGGTCCACTGATAATACAGTTGATCTACCATTACCCTGAGTTCTTTTATGAGAACTGGAGACACTGTTGCATATTTTTCTTTCTAGTCTGTGTACCATCTCATGATGTTCTCTAGCGTCCATTGGTTCTCTCATGGTACTATGCCATTCTTCAATCTGTTCAGAAAGTATGACTTTCTTCAAGACTTTCTTACTTAGCATCGTTCTGCGAGCTGACTATAAAAGTTCCGCTCATTATCATCCTTAGTGGTCAGAACTTATAACGCAACCCCGGGCGTCTTCCTAGCATGTGACATTTGGGTCCAATCTTCTCCACTTACATTGTTTGCACACGTCGAGACAATGTCATCTTCTTATTCAGGATGGACTGCCCTCTGGACTGTACGTCATTCAAACTCCTTCACTTCAAACAACTGACTCTTCCATAGTTTTCCGAACTCATTGGACGGTCCGCAACCTCCGCCCAGTTGGAACATTAAAATGTACCATCTCGCATGGCTACGGATTCAGCCTCGTATCATTCCCCAACTATTTCTTCGAAATATTGTCTTGGTGTGATATTTCCTTCATGACAGGGAGCTATGCATGTAAGTCTCGTCGGTCCTTCCCGTGGTGGGCATGAATGCTTAGTGCTTAGCGTATCTCTTCCTCTCTTTCAACGGTACAGATGAGCCTTTCGACAGTGGGCACAGAGGAAGCATTTGGCATATATGAAGAAGTTTGAACATGAGTATCCCACGGATAGAAGGACCACTACTATGCCTGCCACGATCTTGGTATTGTCATCAAGATATCCAACTTTGGCGCTTCCAAATTCAAAGCATAACTCGTGTCATTGCAGCTTTTCACCACTACTTGCTATTGCGCGTTCCAATTCCTGAAATCTGGCAATAATCCAGTCTGGATGTCATGTCAAAGGGTGGTCCGAGTCCAAACCAGGAAATCATATTACCTGCATCGTGTCAGACGGATCTTTCTTAGGCTATCTCCAGCTGAGAAACTCATCGGATCTGCTACACTATGCCCATCGATATCAATTACGGGTGTCTAAGAATTGACCGAGGTTAACGGCGATTTTCTTAGCTTACCGGGTGCGAGGCCTCACTGGCGTGGAAGGTATGTCATTGTTCAGTGCTGTTCATGCGCATGTCACTGCTCACATTTTTCAAATTTTCTGCGAGTCTTGTTGAAATACGACAAATTTGTGCTCGGGTGTAAGCCATTCTACTATTATAGGATGCTAAAACATTTTAGCTGCATGCGACACATCCTGTTTGAGAGGTAGAATGTTCGGAGGTGTTGAACTACATCAGACGCTTTGCAGGCGCTCGCGTCGTCTGGTGATTATACATACACGCTTTGTTTTAGACACAGGCGCTCTGGGATACAACTGGTTTGTCCGCCACATCGAGCATTTTTCTGCCACTCGCATTGTTTCTGAAGGAATTCGTCGATGATGAACCGGTCACTTTGACAGCGATAAGCGCCTAGGACCTTGGCGCTATGTACCTATACATTCAGCTCGGATATTAGAAAGTGCCCGGTGCTTCACTTTCATAATACATGTCACTCTCAACTGCTTCTTACACGGCTTTCTACTGCTATTTGTGCGGCTTCAGTTGACACTTGAGCGCAGGGATAGGTATAAAAGACCCTCAGAAGCCTCGATTGAGCAAGATCAAAGTCTTACAGATATTTCTCTGCTTTTGCACAATGCTCTCAGCTTCAAAGGTTTCCCCTTTGTCGTCGTCGTCGTCGTCGTCACTAACTGAAGTATCATCAGCTCTTGTTTGCAGTCCTCGTAACTGCTGTTGTCACCAATGCCAAGTCCGACTTCATTCCTGTGGCACCAGTCGGGAACGTAGCGGCCGTTCAGTCGATTGTCCAAAACGAAGACACTCGTCTTTACTACCAACAGAGCAATGGGGCTATCGTTCAAACATGTGTTAGTGGTCCATTTACCAGCGGCACGAGTACCTCTCCAAGTGTCGGTGCTCAGATAGTTCCTCCGGGTGAAGCAATGTTTGGTACCCCCATCGCAGCCTGCTCGATTGACAGTGGCTCCACTGAATTCAATGAAGTACGTGCACAATATACTCAATGAGGCACTAACATAATGCTCCCTTAGCTTCACGTCTTCTTTTTCTCTCCTACTAACCAGCTATCCGAATACGTCTGGAGAACCAACATCGGATTCGAAGGTGGTGCAAACTGCTCTATCTGTGTCACCCAATCCGGATTTTTTGGTGTGAATGGGAGCCAGATTTTGTATGCTATGGAGGACCCGACCGATAGGACTGTTCGTGTTGGTTTTGTTAGTGCGGGGAGTCCTGGAACGTTGAGTGAGGCGGTTAGGTCCTCCAGTGGGGCGTGGTCTGTTGCTTCGCTCCCTAATTAGGTTTACATGATGTTATAAGCAAGTCCCCACAATCTTTCCGACCGTGCTTCGTTTTCTGCAGAATCTGAATGATTTCCGAAGCCAGCTC
>QLOY01002317.1:0-51709 GCA_003313965.1 Megacollybia marginata
AGAAAAACTATAGCCTGTGGCTACGTGGAGTCTTTACGGCTCACTTTCCCAGAAGGGGGTGCCGGAGTCGAAGTAGAAGGTGGAGAGTCTGGAGACTTACATATCGTACTCGAAGCAAAAGGAAATTACGAAACTGAAATCATCCATGTCACAACGAGTATATCGAAAACTCGTCGTGACCGTAACCCAGGTCCGGAACACCTGATGTACCATTTACTTGTATTTGGACGATGACGAGTATGCATATATGTATATTTCATGTATCTACTAGCTTGCCTCGTCGGGATAATCCTCGGGCCCAGTGTTCCATCTTGGGACCATGCCGGTAATAGATCCTCCTCCTCCTCCATCAAGGATCCTCGAGCCTTAGACACCACGTGAGGCCCAAAAAAAGACGGGCGAAAAAGGGCTCGTGATTTATATTGAGAAACAATTTGTTTTTCTATTGAATAAGTAATCAGAATCCCATTGGGATTCATTTATCTTTTTCTCTCGAAATTGCTAACTCATGAAAGGACAGATTTTACGAACGAAAAAGAGATCGGGGTCAAAGGGGTTTTACCTTTTTCGGCTGAAAAAGCTTTCCTTTCGCGAGTTGGAAATTCCGAGTGAAAAAGATGATGAATCCTGATGGGATTCCAATTACTTTCTCAGAAGAACAATGATTCGTTTCCCAATACAGTTTGCAAGACCTTTTTCCCCCGTCTTTTTTTGGGCCTCGCGTGGTGAGATCAAACATCCATCTGGCAACATGAGTGGAATATCGAACCCAACTTCGTGAATGATATCAAGACGATGTGACAGCTTGTTGATATACCATTTGTTACAGAGTAAACATACATTCCTAGACGAAAACGCAATAAAAAATAACTTTCTCGCTACCTGTCTTATGAGAATGAAGTTTTCAAATGCTTCATTTGCAGTACAAGCACAAATCGTAGTACGCGTACCCGTGTACCATGAGATCATAACGCTCATAGTCCCTCTGCAGACCTAGCTACGTCTGGAACTTGAATACCACACGAAACAAAAAAATCATAGTGGACCCAGGCAATTCAAGTGCTGATGGTGTCGAAGCCTTCATCTCGATGTACAAGTCTATCACTCGGCTCGTCGTGACCGTAACCTAGGTCCGGAACACCCGATGTACCATTTACTTGTATTTCCATCAAGGATCCTCGAGCCTTAGATCATACATCCATCTGGCAACAAACGAATAAATGGCAAAACTTGGATGGTATCTGCAAACCACGTACGAAGGGAATATCGAACCCAAGGTTCGTGAATGATATCTTTTCAGTCAAGACGATGTGACAGCTCGATATACCATCTGTTATATATTACCAATCACAAAAAGGAAGTACGAAAACGCAATAAAAATAAACTCTTCAAACTGATCTGCGATGAGAATGAAGTTTTCGAATCCTTCATCTTCAGTACAAGTACAGACGTACCGTACGCTTGTGCCATGAGACCATAACGCTCATAGTTCCTTTAGGGATGAAAACCTAGCTACATCTAGAACTTGAATACCACACGAAACAAAAAAATTAGGTTTCCGTGGATCCAGGCAATTCAAGTGCTGAAGGTGTCGAAACCTTCATCTCGATGCACAAATATATGACTAACCATAACAGGTGTACTGCTGAGGAGTAATGACTGAAACCAAAAGCACTATCTAGGGTCTCCAAACCCTTAAGCTTCGATATCGACCATCTGCTGGTCGGTTATCGAATAGTCTTGGTAGAGAAAAGAAACGGAAAGAAAAACACTACACACACGCTATAGAAATGAAGAATTCGAACCCTTCATTTCCGTATACACGGTTCCAATGGCAATACGTATATCGTACAACCAATCAACCATCTGGTGCTACAGTATACTAGGAACTTGTGTGCGTAAAAACAGGCTAGTCCCAACAAATGCCAAAATTTAGAACTCTGAAAACCAAGCATTAGGAAGAAAGGTTTCGAACCCTAACCCTCCTGCAGGTATCGCCAAGTTGCCGATATCGACCAGTGACGGGGATAAGATTATGCCCCTTACTGCGCATATAGGAACGGAGCCCCACATCGGTGTTTGCAGCCCTAGCTACTTGCACGTTTTCAGCATCAGCTCGAGTAACCCATGGCCACTTTCGGTAGGTTCTCCTCCCTCCCTCCCTCCCTCCGACCCTCACTGAACCTTTGTCTCAACGCGTATCCAACGGCCCATGGCCATCGGACGTTGATCCCATCCGACCCCACAGCCCCGTCAACCACATGCTCCCTCTACGGCTACGGTTATTTGTCAAGTTGGATGAGGGATACAGCATCGGTGATATAACCGACGAACTGAAACATGCTGATTGTGCGCTGTGATGAGATCACTTGATCATCTGACGACTGCCGACGGCTTTTCCGAATCTACCCGAGGGGAATTCGGCCCGGTGATAATATACATATTGTATCGGCTGAGGAATCCGATTGATGAGAGAGCTTGATAACACACTGATTTGGATTTGAAATAATTTGCTGACGATGGGATGGGATGGGATGACTCGAAGCGAGGAGAACTAGGGAGAACTGGGAAAGAGGATTGATAACGCGTTGATTTGGATTTGAAATTCGCTGACGATGCGATGACTCGAAATTGTTGAAGCGAGATGGGTGCCGGTCCGAGAAGAGAAGAGAAAGAGCTAGATGCTCCGAGAAGAAGTATATGCTGCGCTGACGCGTCGGATGAGCCGTTTAGCGTGTATGAGCTCATGGGTCAAAGGGTACCTCCTAGTAAAGAATGGTAGGTTCACAGCAAGGCCTCGTGAGTGTGTAATGACATCACGCCGCACCGCGTCTGCGAGCGCAGCAGCGCAGCGCAATGCGGGGGAAGCACAAGACACGACACGTCTACGTCATTCTTACATCAGCCACTGTAGATGGTTCGAGTTTTGTGGCAAAAAAGGGTCATTGAATGATTTTTCACTTCTTTTTATTCTTTTTGTTCCTACGTAGTAATGATATGTAACTCGTACATAATGCAAATGATCAAAGCAAAAAACCGAAACAGTTCAAACATCGAAATGCGAGGTTGGGTATCCGTTATGCGAATATGATGGGAAAGAATCGAATAGCAAAACGCGTATGCGCGCAAATTCACCGTCTTGGTGAAAATGCCCTCCTGACCTTCCTCTTTATCCTGAACATGCCAATGTTCCATGACAGCGAGAGGGAATACCATTCCTTCTTCATAACCTCTCCGCATGTCTGGTGATGCTGTAGTTTGTGGTTCGCCGGTGTCGACTCGGAAGAAGTCGGGGATTCTGATTCTTCTTCTCCTCCGTCGCCGGCATGATAAGTGTTGAATCTCTCAATAGAGAGACCTCGCGAACGAGTGTCGCGTGCAGCCGAATCAAAGCTGGATCTGTGTGGCTGGAATAAATGGTGTTTCTTCTTCGTCTCTAATGGCGCGCTCTCATCAGAATCATACGAACTCGACAAAGGAGTAGTTGGGAATGTGGGATACAGAGGAGATGGTGAAAGACGACGCGGGAAGAATTCGTCGCTTTGGAGGGAAGACTCTTCGTCTTCGTCCTCGAGTGCACATTCGTCATTGTCGAGGTCGAGTTCCCAGCTGGGCCGTTTAGGTGAAAGAGACGAATCCGTGCGGCGTCTTTGACGACCACTCTGGCGTCGTACAGCTGGGAAAAGACGATAATCTGGATCGTGGACTTGCCCATCTGTGTCAACGTATACCTTTGTCTGAGATGAGGATGAGGGAGCGGGCGATGCATATGAGGGATCCAATAGCCGAGACACGTCTGCCGTGCGAGTTCGACGAGGAGAGTGATGCGGATTCAAAAAGCAGCTGTCGAATCGATATTCTGAAGTCATCCTCAAGTGGGGGCACAGATTTCGCGTGGAGTCGCAACAGCAAGTTCAACCGGGTTTATATAACGCGGGGCAAAACATCTTACGATCATCTTTCCGGGAAGCACGGATCGGGTCGGTTTACGTGACCCGTTTTGGAAATCGAGCTGGTTTGCTTCTTGGCATGTGTGTTGACACGATGTCTTGTCGTATGCTTCCTTTTTGCCTGGATGCGGTTCAATCGCATCGTAGCTATCCGGCCAGCATGTACGCCTTTTCCCCTCCATTTCTGGCCGTGAGCTATTCTTCTTCCTTGAGCTCGCTAAGCATCCTTTTTGCTTACCACGACAAATCACGTGTCCTCGACGATGTTGGATACGGATCGTACAGTCAGCGATGGTCCTTCTCATGTCAGCATTCTTCCGAACCCACCCGCACTATGAAGTAAGTATTCCATGATCGTACTACGTATATCTTGGGGTACTCACTCGATTGCCAGATATGACGTTATCCCAAAAAGGAGACTCTCCCCCGGCCGACAACAATCCAAAATAGAAACCGCGGTTTCTTTTCTTGGACAGGAGTGAGTACCTGATCAGCAGATATCACTCAGCACCGCAGCTCATAGTTACATCCATCCATCATTCTGGAAGATCTAGACTGGCGGCGGCGGCGGCGGTGGGTGGCGTACGGCGTACGCGTGTTCTTCTGGAAAAAGTGGGCAGTCAACAACCGTGTCACGAGTTTGAATGACTCATATTGAGGACTCTGGATGCAAGGAAGGAAGATATTCATTCATTCATCTCAGCCACATCGGTCATTCTTTCCTCCGAATTATTGGTATGTACAGCCATGAGTTCCATCGGAAGCCTCTTGGCGCCTGATTCGGTTAGAACAAAAGTATCGGCTATCTATACACCGTCTCGGACGGAACGAATACTACAGCCATTATCCGAGTCCTCCTTTAAAGCCTTTGTAGCTCAGGCCTCAGGCTTGAATCGCACTCTAATATCTCTCTCCGATGATGGATGCTCGAAACTCCAGCGTCAGTCAATGCTGCACAACAACTTTTTACGGCGCTTGAAATCACCTCTGATGCAGAAGATATAAGGCACATGCCAAGCACCGATAGACTGACTTGTCCAGGCGTCTACCGTTTAGGCAGGCTGTGGCTACCTCCCGTTGCTGGATCCTGCTCTGAAAGATCTGAACCCCAAAGTTCTCTTGGTTTTTCTATTTTAAAACAGAACGGAACTTGAGTAGACGCCTTTCCAAGCTTCGATGGCTCAACTTGTACACTATCTCCCGATGCCGGTGGTTCGAACCCCAGCATTGATTGGTTCTATAAGAGGTGAATTTTTTTAAATCTAAGCAATGGCTTTGCGAATTTGAACCAAGCCTTGACTGGTTATCTTACTGAGAGTCACTGAGAGTCAGGATGAAACAACTTTTTGACCAATGACGATCACCAGGTGATACTGGATCTCTACCAGAACGAGATTTCGACTGGGTGCGATAGGAACAGCTTCAAGCTGTATAGCTCATCTCGGTACTCGTCTCACCAGAAACTTGTTTCCTCCTGCTGCTGAGTGTTCGAAACCCTCAGTGCCAATAAGGGTGTGTGACGGTCTGTATTTTTGTTTCATTTGCTTTCAAATCAGAGATATAGTGGCCACATATGGTTCTAATATCGTCAGCTTGGTAGTCTAATGGCTACGGGTTGCAGTGTGTGATATGTATGATATGTTTTTACTACGATGGAGCATTGTTCATTCATTTCCAGACCAGCCGTAGTGGCCATACATATATCATTCAAATACTCTCTTCCTTGAGAGTCTAACAACTGCATCTGCGATTGATAAAGTGTCTTTTTACAAGTATAATTCACAGTATCCCTTACAATTATATACAGCGGTTACGTGTTTCATACATGAACTGGACGCTGGACCTTGGAACACACTCCTAGATCAAGACGTTCGCGGACAGTCGTACAACTTTCCCTCAATACTCGAGTGTTCGAAACCCTCAGTACTGACTTCCCTTGAGCCGATACAGTTGAATTTTTTGTTCACTTTCAAGTATAGTGTACTATCAACATCCGACATCCTGATCACAGCCTAGCGGCTACACTGATCAATGTAGTAATCTGTTGAGATTCAACACCCTGGTAGTCTAACGGCTGCATCGGTGATAAGGGTTCTTTAACGTTCTTTGATTAAAGGTACGCGATACCTATCTGCGCACTCGTTCGATCTACGATAGTATTTATGCTCTTTCAGTTAGTACGTTCACTCGATGATGTTTTTATAGATTTTATAGGATCCATTCTCCTGAGCCATACGATGTGTGGGTTAGGCGGATAAAAAGGAGATATTCGATGACTTGCACTTAGATGTTTCCTACGCGCTGTAGCTTGCTTGAATTGTTGCGTTGTAACAGACCTCACTGGAGGAGGAGGAGGATGGATCTATTACCTGGAATCATTAATATACAATCTCACGACGCTGAGTGTTCGAAATGCTCAGTGGTTGATAGCGGGTGTGACAATGTTTTTTCAATCTACATACATCATCGTAATAGTATTCAAATCTGTTTCGGTCCAGCTTTCTGACTCGATGCGCATATGCTGCTGTAGAGTCATTGGTACCGAGTCACGTCTACTGACTGAGCAGCATAGCCCCGTCTTCAGACGCGTCCAGTTACAACACCAGCGACCCGAACAACCGATATCAAAACCTTAAAAGCCGTCAAGCATCGGCCCAAATTGGCCGGAATACTCACGGACGAGTAGCGCCCAATCAACATTCAGTGTCACTCACCGACTTGATACGGCCGCAGGGAAAAGATTCATCCAATGACTTGTTGCGAAAGCGACGGCGACGGCAATGATCAATCGTCGGTTTCACATCACTTGGAAAGCCGCTGGAAAAGACTCGGAAGATCACGGACCATATTTATAGCCTCTAAATGTGGACTCTCGGGGGGGACTACTCTGATGTGTGAATTGAGAGGAACATGTGGTGGAAAAATTTCCATGTAGGATGTCAAACCAACGCCATGCTATATCCGTACTCTGAAGTTCTTGGTACTGACACGGAGACCGTTTGAACTATTTCAATACTCACGTCTTCCACGCCTGACATCCCTAGACTGACGATGTATAGACAGCACATAACACGTCTAGCCTTACCGAGGGATAATTACCTGATATGGAAGGCGTGCGATCATGATGGAGGCCCTGTATCTTGTGAACCTATCTTTGGGAAGCAAGATCATGCAGCACCGATTCCCCGATTGATTACAATAGCCCTCTATTAGTGTTATAGACATTCCGGTGGTCACAAGATCTTCTTAGTATTATCTTATCACCTCATGCGTACCGGGAAAGATTGTGATAACTTGATATTAATTGGCTGAAGAATCGGCGCACGTGCATTCTCCCACTACTCTTGACATTGTCACGCTAAACAAGACATACGTGGAGATCCTTGGCGGCCTGGACTCTGCACCCCAGTTTCTGCTATGGCTGAGGAATCGGCGCGCGTGTTCCACTACCGTATCACAAGCATTCTTGGCAGCCTGGACTCTGCACCCCAGTTTCTGTCGAAAAAGATAACGGGTAGCATAGGATGTTCACTTCGGAAAACACAAGTCGATTTACTGGAATGAGACCAAAAGCAGGCTACTGTGGCATCTTGTCAAGTCTAGAATGGCATATCGGTATCTGCGTCCCTGAAGTTTCTACTTACTTGCCGGAGCTCATACCCGATTCGATGGCGACCTGTCAAATTATTTCAAGACCGGCTCGGAGGAATGGGCTTAAGATAGCATGAGACAACTATAACCATTATCTATAGACAGTATAGCTTCGTTACTAGTAGTACGGGTGCTTACATGAGCTATATCAGTGCAAGATCAGGTACAAGCAACTGGATGATCGGGACATAAGGCTTAGTGGTCCGATCGAACCTACTGCGATTGCGGTTCTTGTAGTGACCCAACCTACGATGAAGGTCCGATGCACAACTATGAGCTGTATGGACTTTTCAAGGCCATTCTTTCCTCCCGGAGTTTTCTAGGCAAATCACTTGGCGGTCATGAGACGGAAAGAGTTGCCAAGAGCCGGTCTTGGACACGCGGATTATAAGCATCCGAAGGTATGCGCAGCGCAAGGAAAGGTTCCGATTCATTGAGCATTACTCGGCGAAATGCCCTGGCAATAGATAGATGAACCATGTTGCTCTTAGGATCTCATGAAGTGACTCAAACTGGATTGAAGACGTGGATGGCCGGTATCGTCCAGATGCCGGAGTCCGTCCGTTCTGTCAGATTGTCTGAGGCAGAGTGTGAGTTCCCCGCAATGCTAGTGACCCGATTTTGGGCGTCGATCGATAACTATCAGAAATATCCTACCTGACCTTGCCTCTCGGAGCTTAGCCTCACTACTGTTGCTTCTGATACGCATTGGTTGCCGCATTGTTGCCTACCGTCGGTACGATACCATGACATCATACCTTCGTCATTCTTCGCGTTGATCATTCTCACAAAGTCGAAGAAAAAATACGTACAGAGATACATAATTCTATGACTTCACCAATCAATATTAATCAATGGTGCAAACCACCCGAAGGTTCACCTGGTTTATGACGAGTACCAGTACCGACAGCCTCGAACTGGCTTGGAAATCAGATCCAAATATACACCTGTCGAACAAGTTCAATAACTCAACCGACTATGCATTTACTCCAATCTCCGCACGTTAGCTCGAGATCTGACACAAGTCTCTTGGACTGGAAGAGTAGATTGAAGCTAATCCAAGCTACAGCAGTCATCATTCTACAAAATAGAAGGTAATTGGCTAGCTACGGAGGCAGGTAAACGAAATCGGTTAGGCTCTTGATAAAAGTGAATCGCGCCCTCTTCAGCCGTCACGGGCTGATAATCAGGATAAAGCTCCTTGACATCCAATACTCCTCCAGCTTTTGCATTCACGACAGTATTATCTCCGCGTACATGCAGAGAGTTGCTGTACCCATAGACGATACTCGATAAGAAATCAGCAGATTGAAGCCTACTCTTAATCTCATCTGCAGACATCTTTGACGGTGTCAGCTAGGGAAAGAAACGAGCAGAGACTCGAGGTACGTACGCGGGGGTAATCGGAAAAGTCTTCACCAGTAAGCTTCTCGGCAATCTTCCAGGCATCCTTTTCAGACAGTTCCACGTCATAAGCAATGACGACTTGGTTCAAAGTCCTCGGATCAGAGATAATCCTTGCGACAAACGGTCCGATGCTCTTGCGTGAAGTGCATGCAAGAAGTTTATCACCTTCAGCAGAGAACACGTTCTGATTTTTTTCAAACGGGAACAACTCAGAATCGAGACTGTGGGGAAAAGGGAACATCAACTCGAGCCAACAACCGATGAGAACGAAAGTATAATTGAGACCGAGATCTTGGATGAACTTGCGTATTTCGTATTTCTGGTTAGCGATTAGCCCCGTTTCAAGGATGCAGGTGGGTGACGCACTTGATCGGCAAGGGTCAAGACGCCTTCAGGTATGAAAGGTCCGAATTCGCTGGGTAGTACCCTCTTCACACCAGCCGCCTTCGCAGCTTGAAAGATAGGGCGTTGATCCGTGAACGGGACGACCGTCGAGATTAAGATATCAACTCCCAAAAGAAGGCTGGTGAGCTTCTCGACACTGTCATTGGCGATGTCTCCGGGACGGATATCTACACCGGCCGCTTTCAACTTGGTTGTTTCGGGTTTGTCGACTGATTCAGGGCGGACTATGCCCGCGACTCGCTTTTTTGGGGGTTAAATTAGAAAAAGATACGAGTTTGGAGGGCTTACAAAGTTACCGGTTGCAAGGACTCCGTTTACGATGTCACCACCCGTACGACCTGTCACACCAATGATGAGCACTAGAGGCTTAGCAGAAGACATATGCAGTGACTTGGATGCAAGTGATCTCGACTGGGGTTGGCTTGGAACTTTTACCTCATCTTCATTTATATATATCTCAGCAGATCTCAGCCCGGCGATAAAGTTCCGAAAACTCCCATGCTCCCGTTTTGGCCATACTCTGGGTTCGGATGGTCCCGCTCTTTCTGTGCTTATATTACACGCTTTCTCGTTATAAAGTCAACCACATAAGGTCTACGGTGTTTGCATTTTCTGCGCCAACCGTTGATTGGGCAGAAACGTCTCAGAAACGCGACCACCTTTGTCCGTCTGTTGGGACAGGTCTTCAGTAAGTGTTTTTTCTGCTGAGATATGGCTAATTCACATGCAGATATGACGCAAATCTCTTGGGCTGTAGACTGAGTAGCAAATCAAAGCTGGTTACAGGAGAGATCAATCTACATAATCGAAGCGAGTTGGCTAGTCATGGATTCAGATAAATGAATTCGGATTGGCTCTTTATAGAACTGAATGGCGCCCTCTTCAGCCGTTACTACAGGCTGATAATCAGGATAAAGCTCCCTGGCGTCCAAAACTCCTCCAGCTTTTGCATTCGCTATGGTATTGTCTCCACGAACATATAGAGTATTGCTGTATCCATAGACCATATTCAATAAATCACCGGATTGAAGCTTTCTCTGAACCTCATCTGCAGACATCTTTCACGGTGTCAGCTTTGAAAACACAAAAAAAACAGAAGACTCAGGGTACGTACACGGGGATAATCGGAGAAGTGTTCACCAGTAACCTTCTCAGCAATCTTCCAGGCGTCCTTTTTAGACAGTTCCACATCGTGGGCAATGACGACTTGGTTCAAAGTCCTCGGATCGGAGATAATCCTTGCGACAAACGGTCCGATGCTCTTGCGTGAAGTGCATGCAAGGAGTTTATCGCCTTCAGCAAAGAACACGTTCTGAAGTTTTTCGATTGGGGACAACTCAGATTTGAGATTATGGGGATAAGGCCACATCAACTCGAGCCACCAACCGACGAGGACGAAAGTATAGTTGAGACCGAGATCTTGGATAAATTTGCGGATTTCGTATTTCTGATTGACGGTTAGTCACTTTTAAGAATGTAAGAGGGTAATGTACTTGATCGACGAAGGGAAAGATGCCCTGGGGCACGAAAGGTCCAAATTCACTGGGTAGTACCCTCTTCACACCAGCCGCCTTCGCAGCTTGAAGGATAGGGCGTTGATCCGCCGTGAATGGGATGACTGTTGAAATCAAGATATCAACTCCCAGAAGAAGACTGGTGAGCTTCCCGACGCTGTCATTGACGATGTCTCCAGGACGGATATCTACACCGGCTGCTTTCAACTTGGTGGTTTCGGGTTTGTCAATTGATTCAGGGCGGACTATGCCTGCGACTCGCTTTGCGTTGGATTATACTCGAGAAAAACAGAAACTTTGAGGGCTCACAAAGTTACCAGTGGCAAGGACACTATTGACGATGTCACCACCCGTACGACCTGTTACACCGATGATGAGCACTAGAGGCTTAGTAGAAGACATGTTCAATGACTTTGATATGAGTGATTTTGAGTTGTTATACCTCGTCTTCTTTATACTTCTCACTAGCAGCTAATCCACGAACAAGTCGGAATTTGATAATCATTGAATTTGCTTACGAAGCTCTTATGACACTCCTAGAATTAAGTTGAAAGAATTCTCTGTAGCGGCTTCTATAGCCTGAGTATCTGAAATGACACATCCCGAATGACTATTCGAGGTTTAGTTGGTAGCGCGCGCTACGTACCTACGGTACAGCTCAGGCTCGAATCGGAGGCCTTTCTATGACGGGAATAGCTCATCCACAGATTCAGCACACGAATTGAAGAGACTCCACGATGGCGATATGACATGGATTCGAATTGGCCATGGAAGGAAAGGGAAAACTTAGGAGAGGAACACAACCCCACACAGAGGTATTGCCAGTGCTTTCAAGTCGCTCGTAGCCAGACTATACACGCAATGCGTATGCTCTCTGCTCATCAATACAAATGTAAAATTTAATCAAATCAAACTCGTCCCCCATGTATGTCGACGCGTCAGACCGGCCACGAAACGATAGCGTCAACTTGCCTGAGTTACAGGTTCAGGACGCGTAATGTCGGCATGCATACGGCTTGTAGAGTACATAAATAAATTGATCCAGGCAGAACTTTTGACAACCTTCGCTTGTCTGTAGCAGTCGCCAATGAGGTTGGCGGTAATGATCATTAATGAGGTAAGGCTTATCAGCGATAGATTTCGTAAATTGAAGCTGATCCAAGTTACAGCTGAGATCAATCTACACAATAGAAGCGAGTTGGCTAGCTACCGATTCAGGTAGATACATTCGCATAGGTTCTTTATAGAATTGAATCGCGCCCTCTTCAGCCGTCACAGGCTGATAATCAGGATAGAGCTCTCTGGCGTCCAAAACTCCGTCAGCTTTTGCATTCACGACGGTATTGTCTCCATGCACATGTAAAGTATTGCTGTACCCGTATTGGATACTTGCCAAGGGATTAGCGGATTGAAGTTTGCTCTGGATCTCATCTGCAGACATCTTTACCGGCGTCAGCTGTAAGAAATCAACAGACTCTGAATACGTACGCGGGGATAGTCGGAAAAGTCTTCACCAGTAACCTTCTCGGCAATCTTCCAAGCGTCCTTTTTGGACAATTCCACATCATAAGTAATGACGACTTGGTTCAACGTCCTCGGATCGGAGATAATCCTTGCGACAAACTGTCCGATGCTCTTGCGTGAAGTGCATGCAAGGAGTTTATCCCCTTCAGCAAAGAACACGTTCTGATTTTTCTCGACTGGGGACAGCTCAGATTTGAGACTGTGAGGAAAAGGCCACATGAACTCGAGCCACCAACCGATAAGGACGAAAGTATAGTTGAGACCGAGATTTTGGATAAATTTGCGGATTTCGTATTTCTGAATGACGTTTAGCTACTTTAAAGAATGTAAGAGGGCAACGTACCTGATCGACGAAGGGAAAGATGCCCTGGGGCACGAAAGGTCCAAATTCGCTGGGTAATACCCTCTTTACACCAGCCGCCTTCGCAGCTTGAAAAATAGGGCGTTGATCCGTGAACGGGATGACCGTCGAGACCAAGATATCAACTCCCCGCAGAAGGCTGGTGAGCTTCTCGACACTGTCATTGACGATGTCTCCAGGACGGATATCTACACCGGCTGCTTTCAACTTGGTTGTTTCAGGTTTTCCAATTGATTCAGGGCGGACTATGCCTGCGACTCGCTTTGTGGTGAATTACATTCAAGAAAAGAGAAATTTGGACTCAAAGGGCTCACAAAGTTACCGGTGGCAAGGACACCATTTGCAATGTCGCCACCCGTACGACCTGTCACACCGATGATGAGCACTAGAGGCTTGGTAGAAGACATGTTCAGTGACTTCGATGTACGTGGTTTTGTTGTATTTGGGCTTATACCTCGTCTTCATTTATACTTCTGGCTGGGCATCTTGGAAATCTTAATCCACGACTAAGTCGGTATTTGTCATTGAATTTGCTTACTAAGGCTCTTAATACACGGTTTTTGTCGGCGATGTGTATGCTTACGAAGCTCTTACTGTATGACACTCAGAATTAAGCCTGCGAAATGACCTGGAAATGACACATACCGAATGAGTATTGAGCTCACTAGCGCGTGCGACGAGACGCGTACTTACGACAGTAACGACACAGCTCAGGCTCGAGTCTGAGGCCTTTCCTCCTCTGATGTAGGCAACGAAGCTTGCCTCTCTGGCCTTGGAGCCGATGTGGGCGTAAATCCTCTAGGTGTCAGTAAAAATTTCCATAAGTCTCTCTGCATAACTCTGGTGAATCTTTTGTGAATCTTCCGACTGTGTCATTGTCACAGCACGTCACAACTTTTAAACTCCGCTGATATCCCGTCCATGCAAGTCAATGAGATGCTACAATCATGATGTATCTAATTGATTGTGTTTTGTATACGAATAATTAGAATAACTATTTGTGGAAGTCAATTCTAGATCCGTGCGCACAGCTGTAGATCCGCACTTGATCCACACAAATGTGCGTTTGTCACACCATAGATCTACTTGGTTTTTCTTGGAGAAATATCTGGGTGACAACACTCACTGTTTCCGGACCATGCGGAGCAACTAACCAAGAGAAGGCGGAGGTATGGTTTGACAAAGTATAAATAGAGATCGGTTTGCGCAAAACATTAACATTTCGTTTCAGATCTAAGTACTGAAGGTTGAACGCATATGCGCCATATATTCTTCGTCATTCTTTGACCCATACCGTGCTTTGATGAATCCGTTGTCATCAGTCCCAACTAGATAGCGTAAGCTATCTTTTCCATCCGTCGCAGCTTCATAGATCCGTAGCGCGACATCATGGGACGATGTCTTAGTCTGCGAGAGCATTTGTCCATATTTCGCCAGTGTGGACTCGACGAAAGGCATATATGACGAATGAGGAAGAGTTTTAGGCTGCTCCTCGACTGCACGTGCATTAAACTCCGTAGAGGAGATCCCAGTGAACGGAATCACACTTTTGACAAAGATATTCTGAGAAACAAGTTCGTATGTGAGCGATTCAGTGAAGCCTTCCAGGGCGAATTTGCTAGAGTGGTACATAGTACCGAGAGGTAAGCCAAAGAGACCTCCTCCAGAAGAGACGTTGATGATTCCTCCTCCTTGATTTGAGCGGAAATGAGGGAGGATGGCTCGGATCGTCTCCATGGGTCCTGTGAGATATGAGCAAAGGATATGCATATGAAGAATGCTAACCGAAAACATTGACTTGATACTGTGCTTGTATCATCTCTGGAGTGAACGTTTCGAAGATACCAAAGAGAGAATAGCCTGCATTGTTGAGAAGGACATCAATTTTACCGAACTTTTTGATTCCTTGGTCCAAGGCCGGTTGAATAGTCGCAACATCAGCCAAGTCAAGGCGAAGGATGAGCATGCGCGAGGAGTCGAGCTGCTTGAGTTCCCTGTCTTTTGCTGGGGTGCGCATGGTGGCGACGACGTTCCATCCTTTCTCGTAGAAGAGTTTTGCGGAGGCTAAGCCGACACCAGAGCTACTTCCGGTTATGAAGATCGTCTTGGACATCCTTCTATATTCAGTTGAGTATTGACTAGAGAGAGAGAGGGAGAATACCTCAGAATCTAGTAAGTGTTCGGACTGTGGAAGAAGTATTGTCTATCGATGCTTTATATACCACACTGTGCCGCCAAACCACGGTCTGCCGAATGAACGCGTGAAGGTAGCGGGATGCTTCCTTCCAACACGGATCATATAATTGTGTGGATCAGTAAGACCAGCTGCTAAACAGTCTCGTTCAGCAGAGCCCGTTACTTTCGGTGGAAATTTGAAACGTCGCGGCAACAACTTGCCGCAACATCCACTGTAAATCATAGGGTCCTTCAAATCCCTATGAACAGTCAGCTGTTGAAGAGTGCGCAAACATGCGAAATATAACTGTTTGGGAGTACACTTCTGTTGGGTGTTGAATTGGTGTTGAAGTAACATTGTCACGTGCTATTTGCGCTTTTCATGGCTGACCAACATCACACTTACTGGTTTAACGATGGCTCTATCATATTACACCTCGACAAGGATTTATTTAAATTGCATGGCTCCCTACTCGCTCGGCGGTCGTCGGTCATAACTTCGTTGCGAAAAGCAAGCACTGAGACTACTTAGCAGCGATTTTGCTAGTTGTCAATATGTAAGAATCGGCATCTTCTTCTGACTTCATAGTGCTGTTGGAACATCTCCATCGTGACGAGTAAGTGTCGATCTTGTGGGTGAGTATTTGTGCTCAACATCGTTTTTTTGCTTACCCTATGGTAGACCGCTAAGCTACGATTCTAGTTTTGCTCGTATTGCAGCTTGTATTGCGAGTGACGAGTCCAGAGAAACTCGATTTTGCTCGAGTGCACCACCTCGCCAAACAGTGCCTTCAGTCTAAGGTACCCAACGGCTTCCGATTTTCACCCGAAATGCCTTGGAACTCGCAATTCTGTATGATATTCAACCAGTAAACCTTCTTCCCTGATTCTCGTGCCCAGAGCTAACATTGCATAGATACAGAAATGCCTTTTCCATAACGTCACAAACACAACTGATTCAGCACATATATTGTCGTTCACCCTGTAGTAATATTCACGAGAAATGCACATACCTCCAAGGTACACCCGAATGTACTGGATTGACGGAAGAGTCAACGGTTAAGAGATGCGACGTCACCCATAATCGGGGACCGACTGCTAGCAAAATTCAAATTATCAGGTGCGTATGCATCTTTATTCGCTGTTGTGGCCCCCCATTCCATATCTACTGGTTATTTTTGTCTCCTAAAGCCAAGTGACCGAATACCTAGGGCGGCCAACTTCAGATAGTATAAGGTCTACGATTAATTTTCCATTTTTACATTTTCCGCACCAATATTGGCCCAGAAACATATCAGAAACGCGACTTTGTTACCGTCTTCTGGGGCAAGTCCTCAGTAAGTGTTTTTCTTGTAACCTACTGCTGAGATATGGGTAGATCACATGCAGATCTGACGCAAGTCTCTTGACTGTAGACTGAGTAGTAAATTGAAGCCGAGCCAGGTTACAGGAGAGATCAATCTACACAATAGAAGCGAATTGGCTAGTTACGGATTCAGGTAAATGAATTCGCATAGGCTCTTGATAGAACTGAATCGCGCCCTCTTCAGCCGTTACAGACTGATAATCAGGATAAAGCTCCTTGACGTCCAAAACTCCACCAGCTCTTGCATTCGCAACGGTATTGTCTCCATGAACATGCAGAATATTGCTGTACCCATAGATGATACTTGATAAGGGATCAGCGGATTGAAGCTTGCTCTTGATCTCATCTGCAGACATCTTTACCGGCGTCAGCTTTGAGAAAAACAACAGACTCGCAGTGCACGTACGCGGGGATAATCGGAAAAGTCTTCACCAGTAACCTTTTCGGCAATCTTCCAAGCGTCCTTTTTGGACAATTCTACATCATAAGTAATGACGACTTGGTTCAACGTCCTCGGATCGGAGATAATCCTTGCGACAAACGGTCCGATGCTCTTGCGTGAAGTGCATGCAAGGAGCTTATCGCCTTCAGCAAAGAACACGTTCATACTTTTCTCGATTGGAGACAGCTCAGATTTGAGATTGTGAGGATAAGGCCACATTGACTCCAGCCACCAACCGATGAGGACGAAAGTATAGTTGAGACCGAGATCTTGGATGAATTTGCGGATTTCATATTTCTGAATGACTTTTAGCTACTTTCAAGAATGTAAGAGGGCAACGTACTTGATCGACGAAGGGAAAGATGCCTTGGGGCACGAAAGGTCCAAATTCGCTGGGTAATACCCTCTTTACACCAGCCGCCTTCGCAGCTTGAAAGATAGGGCGTTGATCCGTGAACGGAATGACCGTCGAGATCAAGATATCAACTCCCCGCAGAAGGCTGGTGAGCTTCTCGACAGTCATTGGCGATGTCTCCAGGACGGATATCTACACCGGCTGCTTTCAACTTGGTTGTTTCGGGTTTGTCAATTGATTCAGGGCGGACTATGCCTGCGGCTCGCTTTGTGTTGGATTATATACAAGAAAAACAGGAATTTGGAGGGCTCACAAGTTACCAGTGGCAAGGACACCATTGATGATGTCGCCACCCGTACGACCTGTTACACCGATGATGAGCACTAGAGGCTTAGTAGAAGACATGTTCAGTGACTTTGATGTAAATGATTTTGAGCTTATATCTCGTCTTCATTTATACTTCTCGGTTGGAAATATTAATCCACGAACCGGTATTTGATGATGAATTCAAGGGGGTTGCACATTTTTTTTTAAGAATACTGGGTCACATTTTTTTTTAAGACAGTCTTTGAGTCAACCAACCAACCAACACGTGACATATTACTATATCTGGATGATGTGTCAGCACCTTCTAGTCACCTCACATGCATCACAAATCCAGTTGGGACGAGGGTTGGGTAGTTTTACACAGTAAAGGTGAAACTAGAGTCTGGTCAGTATATTATTGCTGCATTTGCTTCAGGTACTCACATATTTTGTCAGTCTGCAACAAATTTAAGCGCTTGTTAAGCGCTTGTTCTAAATATTTTTTAAGGGGTCGGGACCACCAACCAACCAACCAACCGGGTATCCGGAGTTAACGGGCCGCAACCCCCTTGGATGAATTTGCTTACGAAGCTCTTAGTCACTGACACTTTTAGAATCAAGTTGAAAGAATTCTCTGTATGGCTTGAGTTGAGGTGAGAATACTAATAAGATGAGTCGTGTTCCTTGTTCTCTGAAAGGGAACACGACTCGTCTTACCTTAGCATTTTCACCTGTGAAATAGAAATAGCCTGGTGCTGTGCATACGTTCTCATCTGTGATTGTGTCACATTGTCACATCTAGCGCCTTGCCTCAACCATAACAACGAACTTACTACTTGCTCCAAAACCACCGCAGATGACTTGCACAAAGCCTAGTCCTCGGATACGTGTCGCTTTGAGGAATGAATTGGTGGTGCGACCGAATTAGATTCGATTTGCTTCGATGTGTACCGGCTAGCACTGTACTGTTTGTATCAAACCTTCGCGTCCGTCGTGTTTACCTCCTGTGTATTTGGAGAGAAAACACCTCAACACATAGTTAGTTCAGGACGGCTGCTATTGCCAGCGATCTTGTTATATTCCTACAGTACGCTATCACATCCATTTCGGACTTCTCCAATGCTCTAACCTCCTTGACACTCTTCTACTCATACGCCCAGTTTACCTAGGCATCTTCCACGTTGCAACGGACAGAATGCTATCAAGCGTTACGTTGTTTGTCCTTGCTTACCGACACAGTTCCATTGCTTGGCTTTGCTGTAAGCTCAATCCGCCCCCTCGGTCCATTGCATTTGATGACACTCCTTGCCAATGTACTGCGACGGTGAACCTCCATACCGTCGACATAACAATGACTGAATTCGATGAAACCACCAACAGAATATACCATCATCTACAAAAAGCAGTCAGCAACAATGAAGCTGAGAAAATGAAAAATGCCATTCACCAAGCGAATACATCACTAACCCGACCAACGCGCCCACAATAAAGTAGCCCAGAACGGCACCAACTGGATCATTGGCTACAGCTTTTCCCGAAGCGAGGAAAGACCCGTTCCGATCGTCACGGTGTCGGCTTGTGTAGAGTCGGCAACTCATGATAGCAATCATCAAAACATGTCTCCCCTTCAAGCTCCGATGCATATGCGGATCATCCACAACAGTTGGACCCAGCTTCGACATCTTACGTTGTCGGAAGAAGCCTTTCTGCTGACTTTTTTGAGACATCTCGTCGTTCGTGCTACGTATGTTCTTCCTATGTCAGAATGCAAGAGAATGGCAGCAGGCTGCATATGACGGATGATGGTCCACTGGGCAAGTTGGATATCTGGATCTCAAGCTTATCACGCCAATTCAAATTCTCTTGAGAGATAAGAACACAGGAATTCAAAATAAGCTTGATTGGAACAGCGGCTCACAGCATGAAGCACCCATGCTGTTGCGAGACAATCAGAGTGGCAGCTCAGCTACTCATCAATCTTATGTCATATTAACCTGTTTAGGAGGTTAACAATAGGGGAATTCAGATAGAGATTCGGCGATAGGATTCGACAAGGATTTGGATGCAAGTCCGGATCCATATATAGTTTATTTGATAGGCTGTTGCCGCACTCCGGCAACTGATCAAACTCCGTTGATTCGCCTCAAACCATGCTATGTATAACACAGAGGCAACAAGCAGCTGATACACTTTATAAAGCCTCTCTTGTATAGCTGGTAACAGGTTAGAAGGTCAAAGATGCGCAACAAGAGGTAGGCCGCGCTGCTTAGTCATCTGTGTCATGCCGACGGAGCTGCCGAATCCCAGAATATGACACTTTACTCTGAATCTGAAACTTCGCTACTTTATATATTGAATCCGAGATTCCGAATCCTGACAAATCCGTGTCAAATCCATCGGGAATCCTGATATCAGATTGACAGTTATAAGGCTGAGGTTGGAAGACATTTGCCCACCCATATCTATCAATACTACCATGGCATCTCAGGATGAGAACCAAGTAGCCAATCAAATAGGAAGTGTTGCATACTATTACATTGTTCACAGTCTTTCTGTTGGACTATGCTATGGTGGGCTTGATCCATCCTGGTACTCACCTGAGCACATTTCATTAGGTTTTTCTGTCTCTCTATTTTATGCTTCCCTTCATGTCTTAAGGTTAGTACTGAGCTCTTAGCTTATTTGATTTTACATGTCAGCCAACACAAGGAAAGGCCTGCAAAATCCAGGAGGTTCCTCCTTGCCCTGATAATCTTCATGTTCCTCATGGACACTGGACTGTTCATTTCCAATATTGGTGCAAATTTAGCACTGTTTCACTGGGCAGAAGATACCATCACTGCCAATACACCATCCCTTGAGGACCGTTTGTTGGCAGCTAATGATGCTGTAGTTCCATATGACATATGTGTAAGTCTTTTTGAAATTGTGAATGTGAGTTCTCTTCTGAATCCTTGAAACCTAAGTCATCTACAGTTCATTATTGGTGATGGCATTGTCCTTTGGCGTGCAACTGCTCTGTGGCCACATTCTTACTGGATTAAAGGTGGTCTTTATTTCCTATTTTTGGGAGATATAGGCATGCACTGCAAAGATGTTCTATGTAATCACTAACAAGTTTCAGGGATTGGCTTGTATGATCTAGTCAATCTTAATGCTTCTGATGTTCATGGTGGAGGCACCACAAGTGGTAGTGCAATTGATGTTGACACAGCCCGTATCCTTGTTTCAATGGTAGTCAATCTCATGGCTACATTGTGTATTGCAGTCAAAGCATGGTATGATGGTCTTGAACTTGTTTGTATTACATTCACATCATACAGGCAATTCCAAGGTACCCTGAGGCTTGCATTATCTAAATCTTCTACAAAGAAATCACTTGCTAGTCAAGTGTTGAAATTGTTTACTGAGGGTGGGGTGATATTCTGTGCTCTTCAGGTTTCATCTTTTTTGATATACATGCCTCTGACACCAACTTCTGCAGCTTTTATATGCTGTTTTTGAGCTTTTGGTTGTCCCTAGTGATCTCAAAGCAGGTTCTATGGCTCCCATATCACTTTTTTATGCAACTATAGCTCCTTTTTTCCCTATCATTGCAGTATGCTGTCCTTGTCACATCCACTTCAAATGTTAATTTCACTTGACTGCAGGGAATGTACCCCTCCTTTATTGTCCTTATTATGGCAAAGCAGCAGTCTGTCTTTGGTGGTGCCACCTTCATAGTCTGCTCAGAAAATAATCCTGCAGCTCATGATGTCATTCAGCAACAGTCACAGGCACTGTCTGCCTTGCAATTTGCATCTGCACAAGAGAGTGCATCATTGCAATCCCAATTGGAATCCACTCATGGAAATATCAGACAATCTATGAAGGATGGGGTTCTTCATGTTGCATTTTCCCCTGATGCTGAGAAAGCAGTCTAATAGATGTTTGTGTTGTGCTTGAGTTGTTTGGTTCAATTTCAGTTTAATATCTATCTTGTACTTGATGTACTAGGCTCAAGCTGTCTATTTATATATAAGCTACCCTTGGATTTGATTTTATTCAGCTCCATTTCAAGTCAACACAAACTGCACTCAGGTAGGTACTTTGTTACTTGAATAAACAGTAAGTAGAATAACAGACCTTGTCCAGGCTTTTTTGATAAGGCAAAGAGTGTATGCAGACAGACATGAATAGAGAAAGCAAATGAGATCAAACAAGTCAAAAATGAGCAACACTCAACTGAGATCCCACCCAACCCTTTGTCTGATCACAAGCACACACTTGCATTTGCCTCTGTTGCAAGTAGAAAGTCAAGAACTAGAGATTCATTCTATATTCACATCTGCATGCAAGTACACTTGTCCTTCATTTGGGTTTGGGTTTATGGCTTAGTGGCCAGGATGTTGTCTCCACAACTTTATTCCCCAGTGTCTGCAATCAGAAAAAGTAACCCGATTAGCAATAACTTGATGAAAACAGCTTGAAATGACTCAAAGCAAGTTGTATATCAAAGGGCAAGCACTTTCTGGAGATGATGGCAATGAGCTAGAGTTGCCTAATTTGGTAGTTATTCCAGGAATTGAGGTTCTTTGAGAGTGGGCAGGTTTTGATCTTGCTAAGTATAGACCCTAGCAAATATCTGTTATTGCCATCTGAAAGAGCTTGAAAAATATGTCTAGGCACAATTTAGTGTTTATGGGATTTCTTGATATAGATATGCTAATTTCAGACACATTAGACCATCCCCTCTAATTTTGTACCATTTTGTAGACATCATATTCTGACTTTGTAGATACGACATCTAGACATTATTTGCTCCATTTCTTCTACCAAAAGTTAAGGGTGAAACCCCTGCATTGTCGTTCTACAGGCCAATCAGATCAAAAAATCACATGTTGTGTTAATTTTGAGCGCCACTGTATTGTCGCTCACCCTGTAGTAATATTCACGAGAAAAACATGCACATACCTCCAAGGTACACCTGAATGTAACAGTTAAGAGATGTGATGTCACCCATAATCGGGGACTGACTGCTAGCAAAATTCAAGTTGACATCAGTGAATTCTAAGTTTTCTTTTTGGCTTTTTTGGCTTTTTAGCTTGTTGGGGACCTTTTTGGTAAAACACGGCTACTGGACCTAGACTGACCGCAGTCCAGTTCGGTCCAGGTTCGGGGGTGTTTTGCTCGAACCTCGAACCCACAGGTTCAGTCCGGATGGCCGATTTTCCGAACCTGAACCTGCCTCCAAACCTGAGGTTCACAGAAGTTCAGTAGGTTCAGCTGCCTGGAGGTGTAATGTATCAATTTTTTTTCTTCCTTTGTTTGAAATCAAGTATTTTTCAATGATTAGAAGCACTCACAAGGCTAAGCAAACATTCTATCCCCTCACAAATATTACAGGTTCAGCCACACAGCGAAGGTCCAGGTTCAAGGTTCAGCATTTTCAGTGATTTTGCAAACCTGAACCCCAAACCTGCGGTCCGGTCAGTCTAACTGGACCAGGAGATTGGGGGTGCTGGTGAAGTCCTATCATATCCTATTATGACCTAAGTGGGTTGGGGATGTGGTGTGACAACATGAGCAGGTATGCTGAATGGCATGTACGAGACGGTGATGTCAGTTATTTTGAGCTTGCTGAGAAAATGACCCTAGCTTTTCGTCTTGTCCCTTTTTGGCCTTTTACGGCTTGCCATCACCTTTTTACAGCTTGTACAAGCTAAAAAAGGAATACTATAGAATTCTGATGTTATCAGGTGCATATGCATCTCTATTCGCTGTTGTGGCCCCCGATTCCATATCTATTGGCTATTTTTAAGCCAAGTGACCAAATACCTAGGGCGGCCAACTTCAGGTAGTATAAGGTCTACGATTAAGTTTCCATTTTTACATTTTCCGCACCAACATGATTGACCCAGAAACATATCAAAAATGCGACTTTGTTACCGTCTTCTGGGGCAAGTCCTCAGTAAGTGTTCTTGTAACCTAGTGCTGAGATATGGGTACTAGATCACATGCAGATCCGACGCAAGTCTCTTGACTGTAGACTGAGTAGTAAATTGAAGCCAAGCCAGGTTACAGGAGAGATCAATCTACACAATAGAAGCGAATTGGCTAGTTACGGATTCAGGTAAATGAATTCACATAGGCTCTTTATAGAACTGAATTGCGCCCTCTTCAGCCGTTACAGACTGATAATCAGGATAAAGCTCCTTGACGTCCAAAACTCCACCAGCTCTTGCATTCGCAACGGTATTGTCTCCATGAACATGCAGAATATTGCTGTACCCATAAATGATACTTGATAAAGGATCAGCAGATTGAAGCTTGCTCTTGGTCTCATCTGCAGACATCTTTACCGGCATCAGCTTTGAGAAAAACAACAGACTTGCAGTGCACGTATGCTAGCCTCGTAACCAGGTGCTCACAGCCGAGGGGACATCGGACGGAAATCTCGTGTGAGTGCCTGGTACAATTCCGAAAATAACTCGCGGACATCAATTTCACTGATGCACGTACCTCTCACGCGCATTCGGTTCCTCATTCTTCACCACTGCCAATGCTCAACTTTTAGTAAAGTCTTTAGGTATGGTTCATTCATCATTCTATTTAATTACCCAGCCAATTTGAGTTGTAAGCACGACGAAAATCCCAAACGAACATTTGGAGGCACTGGCACACGTGAATTGCACGTGCAAGGATGCTTGCAGGCTTTGTTCCAGCGCAACGGAGCAGATAGTTTACCCAAATTATCAATATAAATGTTGTATACAATATAGAATACCATTCTGAAGCTCACTGAGTGCCTAGAGAGGGTAGACATTTTTGAAATTTGTGTGTGCTGGTTATTTTTGGAATTGTACAGGTCCCTCAACGCGTGATTGTTGAGGGACCTGCATCAGGTCTACAGAGAACATCCCATCCGCTGGGAATGAAGTCTCGGCTCAGGGCTCAGGGCCCTGCTCAGAGACCTTGGTCACGCCTTCTGACAAATCTGTGTCATATGGCCTCTGAGCCCGCAGTGACCGTCACCTATGCAGAGAGACCTGCCCAGTGCCAACAGCGTGATACCTTTGGTACGTCGTATTTCATAAAATATTGCTGCTAAGTCCCTCTTAGGTATATACTATAATATAATATAGGTTCTCTCTTTTCAAAGCTTCATGCCCAACAGCATTGCCATTGTTGCTATCAAGTTAAGTAAATGTCAAAGCAAATGTGGCGCCAGCTTTGTTACCCTGCTGTATAAATGGTGGCCATGTTGGGACCTGTAGTACTAACTGAATATGCTATTTGACATCAACATCCTTTCCATTGCAACCATTCTCCAAGCTAATCCGACCTTACTAGAGGTTATCTGCTTCAACAACCTTGTAACTTTCCTTGAGCTATCTAAGCTTCTGAAGCCTGTCATTGGTTCATGGAAAGCTGCCAATGCAACTTTACCACCCAAGAAGCTGCCAGAAAAGGTTTCCGAGTTCTTCAAGGAAGTTTTGGGTCTGTCCAGTGAGCAGTGTGACTTGGCATGGACCAATTTCAGTGGAGTCTGTCAAGCTCTGATGAGCTAGCTATATGTACCAAGCACATTGTTGCTCTTCTTCAGTATGGAATTTCCTGTGGTATAGGTGTGCTCTCAGGTCCTTGTTCTCTTTCACCAATGATAAAACATTTATAGGAGTTTACAATCTGGGTCCCCCAACTGTAACATGCATTAACCCCAAATGCTGTCAGTCCTCGCATTCCAACTCAGCCATGTTACTAGAGTGTCACCTGTCTGAGCCGGTTACCTATCCTGTCACTGTATTCAGTAAAGAGTTTGGAGCAGTTCCTGCATACACTACATCATTGTACTGCTGTGGTATGTTTAGCACTTTCATAATCTGCTCTTTTCATTTATGTTCAGGTTGTTTTACTCGATATCATCCCAACTACTATGTCCACTCTGATGCTCAGATTTGCACATATTACTCTCACACCATAGTTGAGTTCATTCAGACAGAACAACATTATTACATGGCTTCATCTCTCTGTGAGTTATTTGCAACAATGCTTGCCACATCATGGTGAGTATCAATTTAAATGTCAAATGGTATATAAATAAGGTTTTAAAGGACATCCGGTACAAATTTTGCTCAGATTTATAACTCTGGCATGACCGAAGGATGTGTCCAAGCTAACTTGCCATTGCAGTGGTCAACTGGGCTTGAACTCGATGTTGACACTGCTTGGGATGGATTCTATCTTCATTGCTTGCTAGTTGACTGTCAAGAGCAGGATGAAGTACTTGAATTAGCTCATCATGCTCCGTCTCATGCTGAGCGTCTGCGCCCAGCATTGGAAAAGGTGAATGCTCGCATGGCTGGCCCTGGACAAGAAGCTTGGAATCATGCATGTAATTTGTGTTGCTATGTCTTTGAAGACGAGAAAGGTGTTCATCATGAGTACTTGGGTTGTAACTCGCACAATATTTAGTCATCTATAGATCAAATCCGCTCAACAGTTACTGATGGCGTTACTATCAGACACCCCTGCTGCAATGTGCATGACTGCAAGAATGATCTTCGTAGTACCAAGGACCACTTTTGCCCAACTCATACTCATCTGAATCAGCAATGTGCTGTTTTGGACTGTACCAACATTGTTGAAGATGGTTTCCACACCTGCTCCAATCAAGATCACCGATCTTTAGAGACTTATCATTCTGAGCAAGGCAAGGCCATGTTTCAGCTCAAGCATCGTCTTGAAAGATTACGGGTACATCAGACCGACACCTCTCTGCCAGCCACAGATGTCCAAGATACTTCTGACCTTCAAGAGGGTTTGGGTACTGATGCCGACGAGGATGTGGTCATGGAAGAAAATGGGATGGTTCACATTGCTGATGAGGTAGCGGATCGAACCTGTAATGATAAGCCAGAGACAGGAAATTGCAAACTCTGGGCTCGCTTTAACTGTCGAAGAACACACAATGAAGAGCTTTGTGTTGCATCCTGTGGTGTCATCCTTGGAAGAGCTACATTCTATGGATCTGAGGCTCCAAATGGTGTTCGAGTGAGTGGTTACTTTATCATATTCTTTCTCTCAATACAGAATAGCAATTTTGGAAGCGTCTTTTCCCTACAAAAGCATCACTCCCAGCCATCCTATGGCACGACAACAATTGCAAGATCGTACTGATGCTCAGAAATCTCAAAGATCCTGATGAACGAACCTATTTTGACAACTGTGCCCTACCAGTTGACGTATTTCACTTCAAATGCAAGCACAAAGTCACAGATACTTTCTGTGGTACTCATTGCAATCCATATATCTGGCCAGAGTTGCGAACCAATACCGGAACTTCCAAAGAAGCCTGGCGCTTCAATTCATCTGCTGCAGAGCAAGGTAATGTCTGGATCGGAGGCTTCCAGGCCATTGTACAAGAGATGCGCAGAGATCGCTATAACTTCTTCTTGAATGAGATGATCAAGTGGAGAAACCGAAGAATTGTCAAGGAGTTGGCACATAAAGGCAAGGCACCATACAGTATTCCTCAACATGTTCTATTAGGGTCAAGATAATATAGCTAGCTGTACCGGTCTGGAAGGGTGGTTTGGGCTGCAGGCTCTGATCCCCATGCAGACAGGCATGATCTTCCAAAATGCCTCTGAGCGGACGCGAAAAGATTGTCAAATGTAGTGGATATGTGGCTTGTGTAGGAGGTGGAGGTGGAGGTGCTTGAACCTTTTGAATAAGAAAATGGAAGTTTGCCATCCACCTTGAGTAAATGTGAGGCATCGGCAATGCAATCCTCCTTTTGAATCATCACCATATTGGGCTGCGAGTTCTGGGAAAAGGCCTGGGACGGTCAGAACCCCTCAGAGATCGAGCAGAAAACATACACTTGTTCGTTGTCGTATGAGTCGTACAAGTCGTGATGGTTCTTCCTCGAGAAGTCAAAAACTAGTTTTGGAGGATAGGTGACTACATTCGTATTCGTCTAATAGTCTTTCAGTTGGATATCTAGACTGACCATGGTCCGGTTTGGTCCAGGTCCGGGCTATTTTTTCCGGACCCCGAACCGGACCTCAAGGTTCGGTCCACCCTCAAGCCGAACCTGGACCTGGACCTACAGGTTTGGGTCTGGCAGGTTTGGGTCCAGGTCCAGACCTGGGTGCACCAGGTTCGACACCAAATATTAGTAAACTAACAACAAAATAAGGTACTGTTGTTTAAAAGTGAATGTTATCTATCTACCTACTCTACAACCTACTCTACAACCCATTATTACTGTTGAAAGTTTGTTAAAATCAAGATTTCCGACCAATTTGTGAGGTTCGAGCTGATGGCAGGATATACCACGTGACTTTGGCACAGCGACGGCAATGGTCAACACCAACTCTCAAGGGTCAGTCTATCATGTTTGAGCACTTGCCTGACATATTAGACAATATATATACCAAATATCAATGGTTTTGGATGTATCCAACTCCTTTGTGGTTGTTTGGTCCTGTTTGCAAGTGCACCTGGTGCACCTGCGGTTCGGACCTCAGGTCCAGGTTCTCCCCCCATCCGAACCTGAACCTCGCAAACAGGTCCAGGTCTGGGTTCACACAGCCACTGGACCCGAACCTAAGGTTCAGGTCCGGTTCGGACCCAGGTTCATGAGGTCCAGGACCGGACCGCGGCCAGTCTATGGATATCGTACCAAGTTCAGACGATTCTTGAGCTTACGGAGGCCTCATTGTACTGAGTAGGATCCAACGATGGAATGTACCATGTCCGTCTCTTTCTTCTCACCCGAAAAATGATGCATTGTTCGTCGAGAAGGCTAGAAGCAAGATAGTTGACTCGGGTGCAGTGTGAAGCGGAACAGCGTCAGCTGCAATATCCTGTAGTTCGTATTCTGCTCGTGCGGAAGATTGAAGAATAGATCAATGCCCGTCTTGGCTTGAGGAATGGTAGTTGGTGAGGTCTGGTGAGCGGACTGTTGTTTGTGACGGACGCAGCAGAGTAGAGGGTTGCTACTGCCCCGAGGAGTAAGGGTGAAGGGGTCGTTTGGAGAGACGAATTTGACGAGGGATTTGAAGGGGATGCCATAGAGGGTGGTCGTATCTTTGCGTCCTGTTGGGGTGTCCAAGTGTCTTTGTCTGAATATAGGGAATGGATAGAGGGGGGTCTGGAGGAGTGTCTATAGGTTAGGGAGGTATTGATGCTGCCTTCGGATGGTAATGACACCACGCTGGCGTCAGTGTCGACTGCAAGAGCGTTGGCTCTTGCTGTTCGACGTTGTGGTACGAGCCAGCATTTGATGGTAGAGCTAGCGGTGGTAGTCCACATGATTGTTGATGCCCTCAGAAGACCATGAATCATTACGTTCGGAATCTTGGCAGAGGACACATTCTCCCTCCGAAACGTCTGAACAATCCTCGACATCAACTTTGCAAACGAGACCTGAGTGATCCCCGGAGAATAGAAGATTTCAGGGGAAGGGCGACTGGAAAACGATGATAATGTGCATGTTTGGCAGATTAAATGCGCCTACCGTCGCAGTGAACTCCTTCAGGGAAAGCCTCTGGTCCGGAAGGAGATGTTGTTGACTGTAAGAGCAAGTGTCGGTGCGGTTTTGGGGGCTGCTTCCGCATTCGTGTCGACAAGATCACTTAAACCAATTCAATGAACACGACAACAAGGTCAAATATAAGTCAGACACATAATGGTAAAATGGAATTCAGAACAGCTATCTTATCAATGTATAGTATCGGTATCGTCTGTGGATATAAACGAGTCATTAAACTGGAATGGGCCAGGTACAACAAGGCTGCTTTGCCACCACTCATCAAATGTCTGCAACGACGAGTCCACAATCCACTCCTCATAAGTTATTGATCCATACTTCGAAACATCTTCGGTCAATACGATGTTTAAGAGTGAAAGTTCCTGGGGGTCCTCGATGTTGAAGTCATCTGGTTGGTTCAGTCGACCAAAGGAGGCACTATCATGCCACACTTGCATAGCTTCATCCAATGTGATGCTGAGATCTTCTTGAATCAGAAGGTCAGCTGTGTATGGCAGAAGAACATGGAGAATGTAGTCGTTGTAAGTAAAGGATGTAGAAGTCATCGTGATTGGAAAGATATAGCGAAGGGTGTCAGAAATGGCAAGATAACCCCGCTCACCATAATAGCCTGCAGATATAATTGTGTTCATGGGATCTTGACTAGCTTGTCACACAACCTTGCAATAGTGGGATTTGACTGAGATCGAGTCTTCAGATTGGATGTGGAATGCATGCAGCTTAGGTCGCAGCGTGAGTAGCCTGCGAAAGAGCAACCATACATCTATGGGTTCCTTTGGCCACTTGGCGTTCCCAGCTATGTTATGATACTGGCAGAAGTTGCTGAAGTTGACTAAAGAAAGGCCAGATCGGTGGTTCGGATTATATGGCAGAGGGTTCAGATAAGATCTTGCCCGTAATTGTTCACAGAGCTTAATGGCATGCATCGGTAGGTTGATCTCAATCACTTCATCACAGAAGTCACAGAGTAAATCGTCAGGATCACCATTTTCCAAAGGTGATATGGACGGTGACAGGAGAGCGAGACCATCTGCTGGTAGCAAGGGAGATGACAGAGGTAATGGAGCCAGAACACTATCTGGTGGGAAGTCCAAGGATGATGGAAGTGGAGACGAGGGTTGAGGTGGGGAAGTAGGGGTCTCCAGAATCGCCAGCAGAGGTGCTAATGGGGGTGTGGGAGCTTGACTAGGAGCTTCGGTTGTGACTTCAGAAAGTGGTGGCCATATACCAAGGTCAAAATTGGTCCATGTAGCCGAAGCTGACGTGCCCAGTTGCAGATAATGATCCACCAGTGAAATCCCATCTTCGTCGACATCCTTCTCACCATTTTTCAAGCTCCTCTTGTATCTTCCTAGTGTTGGCTTTGCATACACAAGTGGCCCAGCTTCCACAGGAATGATGACATACTTTAGCGCTTCTTCAACATAAACATCTTTCTCGAAAATCTGCCTCTTCTGGTCAACACATTTCTCGACACCATGAATTGATGCAGCAACTGGAAAATCGAGAGGGAATTTGACAACTTGAGGTTTGGTGAGGTTCCGAATGGGACCACTCGGCCAAGGAACAACAGTCGACTTGGAGGGAGAAGTCGTCAGAGTTAAGTTCTGCGGCTCTGAAACCTGAAGGGTAGGGAGTTTGTGCGAATCAGCTTGGTGGAGATTTATCTTCAATGCTGGAACTGAGTCGGAGGCTGTTGAAGAGGTCGAAGATTTTTCCATGTCCAACGATGAGAGTCATGTAATTTTGTTGGCAGCTGAAAAAAGGGGGGTGCCACCACGCTTTCGAGAAGACCTGTATGTGTCCAGACCTGGGCACTGCTCGTCTGTTAATGGATTGAGGAGCGAGGGACGTATTTTCAATACGATCTGATGGCCAGATGGAAGGCTGGCATCGATTCCATGAATAGTTTGCCATTTGCTACCTTTGAGAAGAACATCAATAAATGAATGTGCTCCCAATTCAAGCTCTTTGCAGAGATCTCTGATATCAGCAAGTGGGAAGTTCGGATAAGGTGAGTGGTGAGACAAGAGTAAAGGTTCAGTATTGCTCTAAAATTGGCCAGCTATTAGAACTGCATCCACAGACCGTTAGTAACATACCTTGTAAAATATTACTAGTTCATATGTCCTTTTGAGCCTTATCATGCAGCTCAATCTGTCTAGTTTTAATGAACTTGGCTTGCTGGGACTTGTCTTGAGCATCTCTATATTCTTGCAACCACTCCAGAGCAATTGGTTGAGCAAGTGACTTCGATGAAGATGCGGTTACAGTGGAATGAGGAGTCTGACTAGCCGAGCCAACAGTTTGAGCTTGATTACCGATTGGAAGGGTGGGCTGTGCAAGAACAGAAGCGAACTTGATTGGTGAAGAGCGGCGAATTGGTGAGACAACTTTAATTTGGCTTGTAGGTGGAGTGGAAAGGGCTGAACGCAATGGTGTAGAAGGTTTGGTGGGTGATGATTGTGGTGTCGACAGTCCAACCTCAGATACGCTGTGTGGCTTGCAAGCTTGATGAACAGCTGCTTCACCAGTTTGAGCAGCTTGACCACGATCCTTACAGCAAGGTAGACAGAGTGTCTCAATGCATTTTTTGTTGCTCGGTGCCTTCTTGCAAAGGCGGCATTGCTTGACGCTGTTATCAAGGGGCAGCAGGTCATTCAGTTTGGGTACCAAAATAAGCGGAGCAAGGAATTGCTCAGGAACTGGTACGCTGTTTGATTTGAATGCATTGCACTTGAGGAAGGTTTCTGCAGAGTCATACAAATAGGCAGGGGTATGCAATATTGTATAGAAACAATTTGCATCGGTGCACTAAAGCTTTGCAGTGAGACAAGTCAGTGGCAGAAGGATAACTCACAGTCTGAACGATAGCACCTCGTCTAGATGGATCTGTAGTACCTTGATGAACTCGTAATGGACCCATAGTATGCATAGAATCTAGTGGACATTGTGTTAGGAGTTGAATCGTTGGGTCTGGAACGGCTGTCATGATAGTTGAAAGCAAAAAGTGTGTATTTTGCTTGGACAGTGAATTATATAACAATATGTAGCTAGAGACGCGACGCGACGCGACGACGATCATCATCATTGTCAAAGCAAAGGCTCAGGTCTCAGCTCACGTGCCAGGTCGGGCTTGATGAAAGTGTATGTGTAACACTCTAGCAGGCATACCATGATGCACACTGGTGGCGCTGGTCAGTAACTGGGTAAACGGCTACTTACATCCTGTTAGGATGGCGCGTATAGACTTGCGTATGAGGCGAGGCTAAGAGCAAAGTAACTAAGTACTTGAATTATCTCTAGTACTAATACACAGCTTATATACCAACTACTATGGTCCGTGCGTATATAATTCAGCCCACAGGGCTACCTCTTATCTACTACATCAGTCAGCAATGACTGCGGACAGTAAGCAAGTTCCCAGAGGGACATATGCTATTGGACGGAATAACCTAGGAGTATATGTAATCCTCCGTATCTTTCCTATTGGTTGATAGCGTGTATTCCGGTATAATGTCGGTGTTTACGTCAGACACGTGAGTGACACGGTGTCATGACTCGAACACTCTCAACACTCCCCCTCACTAAGTGTCTGGCAGTGAACTTCCTGTCACAGATGGTGGACTATGTCAGTATCCTAGTGAAAGGTAATACCTAATTTCCTTTTGAGATAATCGAATTGTATTTGACCAAGATTTTTCGTGAGTATATCAGCAATCTGATCTTTAGTCGATACATGCAACATTTTGACCCGTTTCTCTTCTACTTGCTCGCGTATGAAGTGAAATCATATGTCAATGTGCTTGGTTCATTTGTCAGCGACTGAATTCGAGGCTATGAATAGAGAGCCTTGATTATCGCCAACTATGGGTGTTGTGTGATTAATGAACTTAACTCCAAGCTCATTGAACAGGTTTTGAACCCAAGTGACCTGTCTACAACAATCACTCAAAGCCATATATTCGGCTTCAGTGGATGATAGCGCTATAGTAGTCTGTTTGTGGGAATTCCAGACAACAACTGCGTCGGCTATCTTAATGAAGTAACCAGTCTGTGATCTTCTATTATCTTCATCTGATGCCCAATCAGAATCTGTAAAGGCTATCGGAGCCGATACTTCTGAGTGTCCATTGAATACAAGTTTATAGTTGGTAGTACCAGCCAAATATTTCATCACATGTTTAGCAGCATTGAGATGCAGCTTCGATGGATTGACTGAATATTGCGACAGTTTTATTACTGCGTATGCAATGTCTGGTCTTGTACCAAGTGTAAGATATAAAAGAGAACCAATTATCGACTGATATTGCTTCTTGAGTATTTCGTCAACAGGTTCAGTGTTAACTGTTGGTTTATGCCCAGCAGGTAATGGAGTCTGTGTAATGTTTGCATTCTCCATGTTGAAACGTTTGAGAATCTTCTTCTGGTATTCTCTTTGATCGAGAGTGAGGATTCTTCTTGACCTATCTCTCATAATGATCATTCCCAGAAATTCTTTACATTCCCCGAGATCTCGGCATTCCCATTTTGCCATGAACTCTTGCTTCTTTTCCAAGAGAAGCTTCTTGTTTGGTCCCATAAAGATCGCATCATCTACATATATGATTACGATCACATATCCTCGCTTATTCCTGAAGATAAAAACTCCTGCATCAGACAAGCAGTTTACAAAGCCCAACTCTATCATAGAGGCTCGGCACTCTTTCCACCATTCTAGGCTTGCTTGTTTGAGACCATATAAGGTGCGGAGTAATCGCCAAACTTTTCCTACTTCTTTCACAAATCCTTCAGGTTGTTCCATATAAATCTCCTTATCAAGTTTGCCATATAAGAAGGCAGTCTTGACGTCCAGTGACTCGAGTTCCCAATCCTCAATCGCTGCTAAGGCTAACAAGATACGAACTGTATCGTATCTTATGACTGGAGAGAACAATTCATGGTAATCTATTCCTTGTATTTCAGAAAATCCTTTCATCACCAATCTAGCACGTTTGCATAGATCTGTTTTGGTGTTGAATACCCAACAATTTCTGATTGCTTTTCTTCCTTTTGGTAACGTGACTAATTCATAAACGTTCCTTTTCTTCAACGCATCAAGTTCCTCTTTACATGCCTTTAACCATTGTTCCCTTTCAGTAGGTGGAAGCTTTAGAATATCTCTGAAGTTCCAATCCTTTTCTATATCGGAAACAGGCAATGCAAAGTTCAGAAGTGATAAATATAATTCTTCTCCCCCTTGTTGTGTCACTGTATCAGCTTCGGCATTAGCGCGAAAGCGTGTCCAGTTATTGTGGTTATTTTGGTTATACCAATATGAACGACCACTGTCGTCAGTAGCTTCAATCCAACCAGGCTTTAAGGGCCGCAGTGGAGGTGCTTGAGGCTCATGAGGAGCGGGAGGAGGTGGTACAACATGATGACCAGCACTGCGATCAATGGTGCCTTGGTGTCTATGACCTTGGTCTTGTGGTGGCTGTACTATTTGATCATGTCCAGGAACAGGAATTCCGCAAGCAGGAGCATGTATGTCTCTACGCTCACGTTGCACAGCAAGAGGTGGGTCTTGCTGCCCAGCTGCAGGTGGTCCTGCAGGTCGGTTTGGAGGGTTAGGTGGACCAGGTTGTACCGGACCAGGCCTACCAGCACCGTTGCCTAGCCGGAGGACCTCGGGATGGAAGTTCCTCCTGATCTGGTTTATTGGGATGATGAGAGGGTGGTTTTCCATCATCAGAATCATCATAAAATTCGTCACCTGAGGTATCGCTTGAATCCCTCGGACTAGATGAAGTTTTCTGTGGTTTAGCTGGTTCCAAACGCACAAAAGGTCGACTATCTTTACACTTTGGAAACCAGTGTTCATCAAAGGTGGCATCTGGGCTACTTTGAATAACATTATTCTTATCCATAAAGAGATATGATTTTGATCCGACATCATAACCGATGAAGATCATTGCTTCTCGCTTTGGCGAGAGCTTATTCTTTCTCTTATTCTTCGGTATGAAGACATATGCACCACAACCAAACACCCGGAAGTACGATATATTGGGCCACTCTCCGCTGAAGATCTCTCCAGGAGCCTTCCAATTTAATCGACTTATCAGTGTGCAATTATAGACAAAGATTGCCGTGTTATAGGCAAATTCCCACCAAGAGACGGGTATTGAAGCTGCATGACGTAGCGCTTCCTCTTTGTCAGTTAAGGTACGATTTAATCGCTCCGCTCTTCCATTTTGTTGGTGAATGTGAGGTGCAGATTTTTGAATCGCAATGCCTTCAAGATTCAGAAAATGTTTGAATTCGCCGCTTAAGAATTCTCCCCCTCGATCAAAATGTATAGTTTTTATCTGTTTCCCGGTCTTCTTTTCCGCTTTTGCTTTGAACTTTTTAAATGCCGCAAAGGCAGCATCTTTAGATTTGAGAAGTTCATGCGCTGCATAAGAGGAATAATCGTCAAGGAAGTTGATTACCCAACGGTAACCATGATAAGACCGAACAGGTATTTCAAGGAGATCTGAATGAATCAGTTTTAAGAGATTATTGGCGCGGCTTTCCGAAGGTTGGTATGACTTGGATACATGTTTGCCCATTTCACAACCTTTACAGGTAGTGATTTTGGATGTGCCTTTAATTTTAACACCTTCCATGTGTGTTTCTAAATGACGCATAACTTCTTTGCCGGTGTGAGCCATGCGATTATGCCATGTGTCATAGTCTACTGTTTTGGTTAAGAAGACACTCTCCCATTCCTTTGTTGAATTCCATATGATGGAAGGAAGGAAGTGTAAAGCAGAATTAGCATCATCAAGGGGTTTACCCTGGAAAGCTATTTTCTGCGTCTTCTTGTCAATGATATGTGTACAAGTTGAATCACTTGTTAACACATAACCATCATCTGAAAGTTTGCCTATCAATAATAATCGATTTGTAGATTCTGGATAATACACCACCGGATATAATTTCGTTATTCATGATTCACCATTCACCATTGTCCATATTAGGACAGATCCTTCACCAGGAATAGAAATTTTGTTTGTTTTATCAACACCTTTCATGGTATGTGGCGTAGCATAATCTTGGTATGCAATGAAATCATCAAAGTGAGGCGTAATGTGAATAGTTGCACCACTATCCATTAGCCAATAACTTATGAACTTAGAGTCTGTTTTTACAGTGCTCGAAATGTTAATATTGTTACATATTATTACATTTGAGTATTCTACAGATTGTAAAGAATCTGTAGGACTGTTAGACTGTTCAAAAGAGATGATATCATACCAAGCACCAGCATATCCATCGTGTGGTAAATCTCTGTTGCCTTCATCGACTAAGTCGTAGATGTCGTCGTCCCAACCCCATGGTGTGTCTTCAGGAAAGACATCTTCTAATCGATGAGTTCTAGGACCGTTGATGGGTCGTACTGAGTCAGTACTATCGGTCCTATTGATGAAACTTCTAGAATGCCAAGCTCTAGGATGGTGTCTTCTATCAAGTACTCTTCGATTGATGTTGGTCTCCCGAGCTGCTTCAATATTGTGCCTTGTATGGTTTTGTGCTAGCATTTCTTGGAGATAAGTGGCTCTGCCTTTGTTTCCGCCGGAGGCGGGATTAGGTCTCCAAGTTTCCTTTCTAGGAAGGGGGATGAGTTGAACTGGGTTCTTCTCTATCTTTTGTTGGAGACGGTTTTCATGTATGACCTTTTCATGGTCTTGTTCAATCTTATTTTTCCAGGCATCCATGATTTCATCATGCAGTGCCATGGCAGGATCTCCAAGGAACCAAGTAACTCGAGTTGTGTCCTGGGGTGCTTCTGCATTGGGAATAAACTCTTCCCTTAATCGTCCAGATTCTTTATCATGGTATACCGCGTTGAATCTGAACAAAGCCTGCATTCGTTGTAACATTGTTTTGTCATTCAACTCGGAACAACCTGTGCAGTACTTGTTGATTTTGTGGAACCACAGGACATGTGCTACCCAATTGTTGATGCACATGAGAGAGTTGAAATTAAGAACTACGTCAGTAGGAATGATGTGAGGATCCTTGTGCGTTTTGTAGTTCCATGGCAAGTTCCTGAAGTCTAACTTCAGGGTATTCATCCATCCTACTAGATTGTTGTCAAACTCGCTTTGAAGCGGAAGTTTGTCAAATGAGTAGTGAGGATAGCCATTGCGGTATATGATTTTATGAGGATTCATATCTGTCATTTTAATCTCTCTGTGCTTTTCTAGATGGTAGTCGATCATTTGGAAGCCTAAATCCATGAGTTTAGGAGAACATCCTACACAGTAAGATTTGTCCTTTTCTCCATGCATTCGGTTGATAACTAATAGTTCCTTCCATTTGGCTTCGAGATTCTTGATTTTGTAATTAGCCCACTTGGTCATTTCCCAAGTGTGGGACGGCATATTTACTGAGGGGTGATCCTTGATGAGATTGGAACAAATGTGATTATATCCCAGATTTCCTTTAGCGCAGACAAAGCCTTGTCATAAACAATCATTATTTACGGTTAGGCTGTCTCGTAATTGCATTCTTCGACGAAGTGCTCTGAGTGCTGGAGTATTGTGAAGATCCCTTTGAAATTGATCTTCAAGATTGTTAAAAACTATTTGGATATGTTTATCCAAGAAGTCTGAAACTTGAACGATGAGATCAGGATCTTCAATATCTCTGAGTAGTTCCCCGATTAATTTGATGTCAGGAATGGGAGCTTCCATTAAGTCTTTGATGACTTGATCTTTATAACTAAAATAGTAATCATGGATGGCGTTATTGCCATCTAGGATTTTTCTAGTTTGGGTAAAAGATTCTTGGAAGTTCATTTCCCGTTTCTTTTGGTTTTTGAACTGTTCCATGGTTCTAGTAAGTGGAGCTTCCATTAGTTGGACAACTTGTCTTGCTCTTGAACCTGGTGGACTAATGTCACCAGTTCTTCGAAACATTTCTTTGGAAGAAGATGACATCAGAGTAGGACGGGGTATCTCAGATATTTGATCGGAAATATGAATGCGATTATAAGGAGGACTGTATGCAGGGTTAAAATCCTCAGGAGAAGCCAGAGGAGAACTCGTATTAGGTCTTTTAGAAGCCTTTTTATTAGAGCCGTTCTTCTTCGCCTTCTTAGTTCCACTGGTGTCAGGACTTCTTGGGCCTGATGGTCTAGAAGGTCCTGCTGTTGGTGGTCTTGGAGGTGAAGTGGGACAAGGGTAAATGTATGTCTGGTAATTCCCTTTATCAGGTACCATGCCTCTATAAGTTTCAAGTGCCACCCCCGGAGCAAGACTTCTGGATTCGAGAAGCTCGAATCGAAAGGGCGCTCGAAAGGGGTTTGAGCCGCTTGGACCTGTAGGGGTAGTGGGTTGAGTGGGAACATCTGGAAAGGGCTGCGGGGCAGTCTCAGACAGAATTTCCTCAGCTGCAAATAGTCTAGCAGTGCATATCGCTGCTTCCTCGGTAGAGATAGGGGATAGAGTAATGGTAGATCGACGACGTGTGACTGATGGTTGCGAAGTTGCCAGTCTGGTTATTTGTGGAGCAGGAGATGGAGTTTCATCCTCAATCCTTCTCGCTTTTGCTAAGCATATAGGGGTGGGGTGAATCATTTCGACTGTAGAAGAGAAAGAAACAGAAGGTTTTGCTTCTGATTCTTGGAGTCTAATGGGTGAGCCTAAGGGTTTGATATCCTTTTCAGTTTTCGGGGGGTGGGACCGGTAAAGGTCTAGCCTCATGTACTGGATCAGGATTTACAACTCTTAGGACTTCTGCTTCTTCGGCAGAACCATTTTCTGAGTCATTTGTATATCCCATACTAGAACTTTCCGAGGGAGATTGTGTAATTCGTTGTGGTGAATCTTGTAGTATCATAGGGGATTCTCCCTGTGTTTCTATAAGATGATGTATCACATTTCGAATTGACAATTCCTCGGTATGTTCTGTTGATTGTTCAGGTGTGGGTGGTGGAGTTAAATTTCCACCAGCCATTTGTATCAATTCAGCAGTTGATGGTCTAGAGGGATCTTCAAATGCTCCTGGCATCGATGTGGAGGCAGCATTTGATCCTGATGGTGTAATGGACTGCATCCAATCCTGTACTGATAACATATTAGATATGTTTTCAAGGATGGTGGGTTCATCTTCATCATCAAGATCAGATATTCGTTGCATTAATCTGTTACAAATATCTTTAATGACTTGGGTACTATTGGTTTCTCTAAATCTTTGATCAAGAAGAGCATCTCTAGTTTGTGGATCGGTATCAATTAACCGATCAACTTCTTCAACTGATAATGGGGTGTTATCTTGATTAACGTTCCTGAAAGGTGGCGTTAAGTTTTCGATATTTCCCGTTATTTCAGTTGCTAGTTTTGTGAGTTCATCCATGAACTCAGGTACTTTAGCCTTGAAAAAGGCTTCAGTTTTCTGCTCTTCTTCATGATCAATGATCATTTGAGAAAGTGTTGGTTCATTATTGAGAACTCGATCAATAGCCTCGTCAGAAAGCGACGCTATATCTATCCCAGTATTTTGAGAAATTATCTGAGCTAGATCTCGTCGAATTTTTTCGAGAAGATTGACCGTGTCATCTGTATTTGCCAATCCATCAATATTACGTTCATCAGAATCAGAACATTTAGATGGTATTCCAGTTAGTACCATGGCGTAATCTGAAGACATGTCTGTGACAGTCTCAAACTTTTCGTCATCGTCACTATTACTGTCAACATCAGCCAGTTGTGCCAATGCGACTCTTTTAGCCTTTTTATGGGCTTTTCTCTTCTTTGCTGCTAACTTCTTCTTTTCTGCTTTGGGATCCTTCGCCCCCGCAGGAGCAGGTGTTTGCTGCTGCGTATTAGGAGGTGTACGCCCCTTACCTTTGTTGGTAGAGGCGGGTCGAGGTTGTTGTTGATTCTGGGAATGCGGCGTATAATGTTGCAACCCAGTAATCTTGGCTGGAGCGGCAGAATGGATCTTTCTTTGGGTTTTATCATTAACCCATTGATCCTCAAGAAGTTTGATGGTCGTATCGGTGTCTGTAAAGGCACCGGCTATCTGAGCAGCTGTGACCATAGTTCTCCATTTAGGAGATAACGCGTTACACAAAATGTGTACTCGCTGTTTCTCCATGAGTTTATGACCAGATGTATCGACATGAGTCATCATGCCATTTAACTCGGCAAGTTGTCTCGGAAAGTCTTTTCCATCATGTACTCGATAATTGTTCATTTTATTATACAATGTGTTGGCAGCTATGTCACTAGGTGTGCCATAAATGCCAAGTAATTCATCCCAGGTGCCTTTGGCAGTATCTTTCATGTGTTTTTCTCGGATTTCTATATCCAAGTATAACAACATGATGCCATTGGCAGACATGTCATCCTTGATCCAATCAAGGATGTCCTGAGCGTTGTCTGTAGCGGGTTTGAACATCCCAATACAGAATTCAGTATTACCGCGAGTTTCAAACTTCGCAGCAGTTTCCGGAGTTGTGATGGGAGAAGGTTTGACCGATACTCCCGATACAATGGGCCAAGAGCCCATATACATGAAGTATGCTTTGAAGGCAGAGGACCATTTGACATAGTTGTCAGATCCTTTGAGAGTGGGAAGGTTGGATTGGATGGCTTTGGAAGACATTTTTAAGTTTTTGATTTGAAAATTTAAATTTCTGTAGGTGAAGTTAGAATCATTATGATGTGGGTGGTTAATCCCAGCAGAGATCATGGGTAAGATCTCTACACATCATGGATTCATAGGCAATGAGTTACGATATGCCTGAGTGGTGAATCAAGTGGTGATTATTCGAACCTTCATACATTCGGTCCATCAGGGTCTACTACGACACCCTGTCTGGAATGTACTATAAGTCTCAATGGTCAAAGAATTCGTCTTTCCTTATCGCATGGGAGGTCTAATTCCTTGTTATTAGAACATTTCATCTAAGGAAGACACGTTTATTTAGTTCTCTACTAGACGTTGGGCTCGAAGAGCTTATCCGCAACTATGTCCGAAATCTTAACCATGGTCATCCTGTAGGGTTTTATCCCAGGCGGACTTTTCCATGGGTTTGATTAAGGCAGAAGTTCCTGATGGCGGTTGTCTAGAACAGATACGTATATCGTTCCTTTTAATAGATGGTTTCCAACCATATGGTAAAACACCTGATCGAACTCCATCAGCACCAACGTGCCTTTCCTAACGGAGTTGCGATTTCCAGTATTAATGCCCCAGAACCCGGCATAGGTGTTAGACCAAAATAGTCTGAAACAAGATCCGAAGATCGATGTTCAGTTATTAAGGTTTCAACGGCATGTCGACAGTAATCGACTTTAAAGGGGACTTAGGACCATTAAGTGGAATGTCCCTACTGGCTACCTATATATAAAAATGTCCATGTTACACTACTGACGTATAGGGCGGATGGCGCACAGAGGGGCCATAAGTCCAAACATAGAGAATGAAGTCTCTATGCTTCTTCCCGAGCTGGCGGCTGCGTACGACTGCAGGGCCTGGCCTAGGGTATAAGAAAGGGATGCCCTAAGTAGTATACATTGGGAATTTATTTATTATAGTAGCTGTCGGTGTGAAGGTTAGTAGAAACTACTACTACCCAACATCATAAGACCGTTAATCACCAATTAACAAACCAGTCAAGCTATTGGGGCCCATAACCTGATGAAAGTGTATGTGTAACACTCTAGCAGGCATACCATGATGCACACTGGTGGCGCTGGTCAGTAACTGGGTAAACAGCTACTTACATCCTGTTAGGACGGCGTGTATAGACTTGCGTATAAGGCGAGGCTAAGAGCAAAGTAACTAAGTACTTGAATTATCTCTAGTACTAATACACAGCTTATATACCAACTACTATGGTCCGTGCATATATAATTCAGCCCACAGGGCTACCTCTTATCTACTACATCAGTCAGCAATGACTGCGGACAGTAAGCAAGTTCCCAGAGGGACATATGCTATTGGACGGAATAACCTAGGAGTATATGTAATCCTCCGTATCTTTCCTATTGGTTGATAGCGTGTATTCCGGTATAATGTCGGTGTTTACGTCAGACACGTGAGTGACACGGTGTCGTGACTCGAACACTCTCAACAGGGCTCAGCTTGAGATTGTGAGCCCCGGGCTCGCACGTTGTTTCCAGACTCAGGTCTCAGGTCTCAGGTCTCATAACAGGAATCAGAGCCCTGATTCCCAGCGGACAGGATATTCTGGGTCTACACGTACGCGGGGATAATCGGAAAAGTCTTCACCAGTAACCTTTTCGGCAATCTTCCAAGCGTCCTTTTTGGACAATTCCACATCATAAGTAATGACGACTTGGTTCAACGTCCTCGGATCGGAGATAATCCTTGCGACAAACGGTCCGATGCTCTTGCGTGAAGTGCACGCAAGGAGTTTGTCGCCTTCAGCAAAGAGCACGTTCATACTTTTCTCGATTGGGGACAGCTCAGATTTGAGATTGTGAGGATAAGGCCACATTGACTCGAGCCACCAACCGATGAGGACGAAAGTATAGTTGAGACCAAGATTTTGGATGAATTTGCGGATTTCGTATTTCTGAATGACGGTTAGCTACTTTTAAGAATGTAAAAAACGTACTTGATCGACGAAGGGAAAGATGCCTTGGGGCACGAAAGGTCCAAATTCGCTGGGTAATACCCTCTTTACACCCGCTGCCTTCGCAGCTTGAAAGATAGGGCGTTGATCCGTGAACGGAATGACCGTCGAGATCAAGATATCAACTCCCCGCAGAAGGCTGGTGAGCTTCTCGACACTGTCATTGGCGTTGTCTCCAGGACGGATATCTACACCGGCTGCTTTCAACTTGGTTGTTTCGGGTTTGTCAATTGATTCAGGGCGAACTATGCCTGCGACTCGCTTTGTGTTGGATTATATACAAGAAAAACAGGAATCAGGAGGGCTCACAAAGTTACCAGTGGCAAGGACACCATTGACGATGTCACCACCCGTACGACCTGTCACACCGATGATGAGCACTAGAGGCTTAGTAGAAGACATGTTCAGTGACTTTGATGTAAATGATTTTGAGCTTATACCTCGTCTTCATTTATACTTCTCGCTTGGAAATATTAATCCACGAACAAATCGGTATTTGATGATGAATTTGCTTACGAAGCTCTTAGTCACTGACACTTTTAGAATCAAGTTGAAAGAATTCTCTGTATGGCTTGAGTGTCCGAAATGGCTAACTTGTGACTTAAGGAACGACAACATCCTGAATGACTTATGGCACAGCTCAATTTCGAGTCGGAGGCCTTTCTATGACGAGAATAGCTCATCCACAGATTCGGCACGCGAATTGGATAGTCTCTTGCAAATCCACAATATAGCGATATGGATATGGATTGGAACGAAATAGAAAACGTCAGTCTCTCAACACACCCCCACAGAGGTACTTGTTGCCAATGTTTTCTAATGAATCTCATCTCTCGTAGCCAGACTGCACACACAATGTGTATACTCTGCTCATCAAACTTATATCCCCATGTACGTGGACGTTTGTGACGGTTTGTCGCGACGCGTCACCACGATAGCGTCAGCTTGCCTGAGTTACAGGTTCAGGACGCGTAATGTCGGCATACATCTTGTAGACTGCATAATGAATTGATGCAGGCAGAAATTTTGAGAATCAGACCCCGAGTCGGTTGATATCGAAGATAAAAAATGCACCAGGGAAAACAACAAGGCGACGTGCCAACCAACAGCTGTATTGACTTAACCAAGAGAAGGCGGAGGTATGGTTCGACAAAGTATAAATAGGAGATCGGTTTGCACAAAGCATTAACATTTTGTTCCAAATTTAGGTACTGAGGAATGTACGCATATGTGTCATATATTCTTCGTCATTTTTTGACCCATACCGTGCTTTGATGAATCCGTTGTCATCAGTCCCAACTAGATAGCGCAAGCTATCTTTTCCATCCATTGCAGCTTCATAGATCCGCAGTGCGACATCATGGGATGATGTCTTGGTGTGCGAGAACATTTGTTCATATTTCGCCAGTGTAGATTCGACGAAAGGCATGTATGACGAATGAGGAAGAGTTTTAGGCCCCTCTTCAGCCATGTTTGCACCAAACTCCGTAGAAGAAACCCCACTGAACGGAATCACACTTTTGACAAAGATATTCTGAGCAGCAAGTTCGTATGTGAGCGATTCAGTGAAGCCTTCCAGGGCGAATTTGCTAGAGTGGTACATAGTACCGAGAGGTAAACCAAAGAGACCTCCTCCAGAAGAGACATTGATGATTCCTCCTCCTTGATTTGAGCGGAAATGAGGGAGGATGGCTCGGATCGTCTCCATGGGTCCTGTGAGATATGAGCAATGGGATATGCATATGAAGGAATGCTAACCGAAAATATTGACTTGATACTGTGCTTGTATCATCTCTGGAGTGAACGTTTCGAAGATACCAAAGAGAGAATAGCCTGCATTGTTGAGAAGGACATCAATTTTACCGAACTTTTCGACCCCTTGGTCCAAGGCCGGTTGAATGGTCGCAACATCAGCCAAGTCAAGGCGAAGGATGAGCATGCGCGAGGAGTCGAGCTGCTTGAGTTCCTTGTCTTTCCCTGGGGTGCGCATGGTGGCGACGATGTTCCATCCTTTCTCGTAGAAGAGTTTTGCAGAGGCTAAGCCGACACCAGAGCTACTTCCGGTTATGAAGATCGTCTTGGACATTCTTCTATATTCAGTTGAGTACTGACTAAATAGAGAGAGGGAGAATACCTCAGAATTTAGTAAGTGTTCGGACTGTGGAAGAAGTATTGTCTATCGATGCTTTATATACTTCGACATACCGCAAGCCACGGTCTGCCGATGAACGCGTAAAGGTAGCGGCATGATTACTTCCAACACGGACCATATAAATGTGTGGATCAGTACGGATCAGTAAGAACCGATGCAGCTGCTAAACAGTCTCGCAATTCCAGCAGAGCTCGTTGGTTTCGGTAGGAATTTAAAACCGACGCCGGGATATTTAGCCAAAGACCTTCAGAGCCCACAGTAGATCGTGAGCTTAGGGTCCTTCAAGTCCCTGTAAACAGTCAGCTGCCGAAGAACGCGCAAATTGAACGGAGAACGCCTTGCTCCGCATGGCACGAATCACACATGTGATCGCACGTGCAGACCCCTATACGCGCTGCCAGAAGATACACCAGCGGATTGATGTCGATCAACAACCGATTAGCTGGAGACAAGGCTCCACGGAAGCAAATCATCTTCACTTCTCTCACTCAGGATGGTCCTGTTGCATCTGTTCTATGCTCTGCTACAAACGCTCACGCAGCAGGAAAATCTGACAACCAACTGACAACTCGGATGGAGAATGTTCAAAAAGAGTGGGCGAGAGATTTTCATTACTAGTAGGAGTATAGACAGGAGGTGAACAAGTACAGAATTTGCAGAGAAGTTAAAGGAAAAGCCAATTGATAACTCTTCGCTGCCTGACTCCCAAATCATCCTGTGGTAGGATACCAAAATCATCGTTGTAAAACTGTGCAAGGTTTAGGATTTCAGCATGTTGCAACGCCGATGTATCGATTGAGCCATTCCATGGCACATCTCCCACATTGGGTACGTTGGCGAGAGGAAGAAGGGCATTTTGGCCATGAAGAAGAATGGCATTTGCCTTGGCCGAGCCGTCACCAGCAATCTGAAGCATTGGAGATACTGTCAGAATTGCACATTGGTTGACCCACCTCTTTCTGCCGTGCAGGAAATATTGTAAGCAAAGGGTTTGCTTGGCTGCGCAAAGTATTGCGCCGACAGATGTCTGCATTTTGGAGCTTGGCCTCGATGCGAGCTGTGGTAGCTTCCAAACGTTGCAATGACGCCATGACATTTGCCAGAGTAGGTACGCCAAATTCCGAAGAAGAGTCTACGTTCATCTCAGGGAAGGGAGTTTCAGGAAAGTATTTAAGGACTTACAAAGGTGAGTTAAAACAGCGGCTCGTCCCTTCGCAGTCTGAATGACATCCTCGGTAATTGTAGGGTTGTGGTCTTTACATATTTAAGCTTATTTAGCAAGATTCATAAAATGTGGCACCTTTGCAGTTTTCTAGTACCACCACCGCGATTTCAGCTTGTTTGATATCCCTAGAGACGATTGGGCCGTTCGCTGGAACAGAGGCATTCAGTCCAAATGCATCCACGAGACCTTGGGAGAGAGCGGGATGACGGGAACTGATAGACGTCACAGCAAAGGGAGCAACGACTTGCGCCATGATGCAGTTGTGTCGAAGGTTGATATCTCACGTGACAACGGACGCGCCACAGGCCCAACATGGAAGGATGTTTTAATTTAGCCAAAGATTCTTCAAAGCCCACCGTAAATCATGAGCCTAGCTCCTTCTCCCTATAAACAGTCAGCTTGTGAAGAATGCGCTGCGAAATATAAGTACTCTTCCGGATCCCTGTTTGGGAATTGTCACGTGCCAGTTGCGCTTTTCATGGCTGACCAACATCGCACTTACTGGTTCAACGATGGCTCTATCATATTACACCTCAACAAGGACTTGTTTAGACTACATGGCTCCCTACTTGCTCGGCAATCGTCGGCCATAACTTCGTTGCTCGAAAAGGCAACCGATGGCACTGAGATTAGCAGCGATTTTGCTGGCTGCCAATATGTTCATATGAGTCAAGAATTGGCATCTTCTTCTGACTTTATAATGCTGCTGGAACATCTCTATCATGACGAGTAAGTGTTGATCTTGTGGGTGAGTATTTGCGCTCAACATCGTCTTTTTGCTTACTCTATCGTAGACCGCTGAGCTATGATTCTGATTTCGCTCGTATTGCAGCTATATTGCGAGTGGCGAGTCCAGAGAAGCTCGATTTTGCTCGAGTGCACCGGCTCGCCAAACAGTGCCTTCAATCCAAGGTACCCAACGGCTTCCGAGCGGCCTACGATTTTCACCCGGATTTTCTGGGAAATGCCTTGGAACTCGCAATTCTGTATGATATTGAACCAGTAAACCTTCCTCCTTGATTCCCGTACCCAGCGCTAACATCGTATAGATACAGAAATGCCTTTTCTACAACGTAGTCACGACGTCGAACCTCCACCCAGAAGAAATGACCTCTGCAGAGGCTGGCACCCATCTTTCTCCTCAAACTCTGGCACGGTGCAAACATCTGATGAACTCCATTATCGATCACTTCACTCCGATTCTGTTCACCCCTCCCGCAACGTCGCACATGGAGTGCACAGACGTGTTTGCTGATAAATGGATGCCATTGGTCATCCAACCAGCTCTAGAAGACGACGGTGTGTACAAGCCGCTCGAGACGCTCGAACGAATCAAAGGCATTGATTGGATTGGGGAGGGGCTTTGCGTTTCCTGTTGCGATGAGAAGAAGACTGAGTGGACTGAAGAACAAGCCAATGTCTGGGATTTGATAGACACGTGGTTAGTCACCAAATGATGATCTCGTTAACTTTTCGCTCCTTAAATGACGGTTCGTTGACCGTCCTCGTGTCTTTCCTCGTCGCTGAGCAAGAAACAGCGACCAATGCGGGCCATTGTCCAACTGTTCTGTTTTGTCCGGAGGAGCAATTTGGGTTCTTGAGCATTTTGCTTTCCCTTTCACGCAATGATATGTATGAGGTACAGTACGTTCGTTTCACAACAATGGTTTCCTGATTGACGTATGTTTAGTGTTCATACGGGACTACCCTTCGCTCCTTGCTTCGGCGACACATAACCAAAATACGAACCTGGTCACCGTCTCACGCGTAGTAACCTTGTCGTTGTCCGCAATTTTTCGTGTACACCTCTGCGAGCTACGGACTGCCCACGACGAATAGCCGCAGTTCTCGCAGAAGGGTATGAAGAGTAGCTGTCAGCCCTGACATCATCTGCGTGCTGGCGCCAGCATTCCCAATTCGTCTTACATTAGGTAGGCACGCAGGCTTCTTTCTGTTCTCATGCTCACTACTTGACAAGTATGCTGCGGAGCAGAAAGCGAGGCTCACGGAAAGTCACAATCAAAGGTTGGAGGCGTTTGATGCGCTATTGCAAAGTTTTGATTCGGGTTGACTCTGCACGTCATTCCTATGGTCTATCCGTACACGGAGCTCCTTTGACGTCAGTCCGAAGTTGCGTAGCTGTCCATCTGATGGCGACAGTCGAGCCGAAAATGATGCCTGTAGATTGCGTTCTGCTGCAATCGTCATTTGGTATGGATAATGGCGCTGTGTTTCTGCAAAAATCTGATTTGGACTTCGAAGCTCAGGCTCAAAGAATTGCTCTTCTCTCGATGGATTCAGCCTACTCTCCTACGAAAGTGTCGGTAGTCCTCATAAGACGGGTCTCCACAGAATCGCCATGGCTGGGTACTACGTTTTGCCGTAGTTGTTGTCGTGGTTGACTTTCGAATCCTTCACCAAGTCCTGTTCGTTATCAGCCCTTCCTCGAGGCTTTGCACGGCTAGTCTAGAGGACCGTCGGTGTGCATATCGAGAATGTGAGATGGAACATAAACCTAGAGCGGAGTAAACAACCAGCGTTCGTTGATATGGACCGCTGAAGAGAGCAGACAGTCGGCAGCGGTCAATTGGTATGGATTGCATAGACAAGTGTCACAAAGATCTAATATGAATTTCAGCTTCCTCAAATTTGGGCAGGCTCAGTTGCGCTCCTTGATCCCGTCGACGCACTCCACACAAACAAGCCAATCTTTCCTCTCCGTCGCGACTTGCGAGCCTTCACGCATCTCTTTCCACGATCCCTAACTGCGTCTCAAGCCAAAGAGTCACAGTGGCTGTGTTGTCCCATGTGGTTAGGCTCACATCCTCAAGTAACCCACCCTTCTCTTTTTGCAACGGAGTGCTGTACGACAGCCAGTACATACCAAGAGCTTGCAGCAGTTCGGTCATCCAGAAACGAAGCTGGCATTGCACATGATACCGCCTCACAGAGCACTATATATCACACGGGTTGTATACGATGCACCAGCACCTTCTTCCGCTTGCCCGCTTCCGGCGCCCATACACTTTTAACGGCGACCTTGTGCGCCTGTTCCGCCGATGACGTGGACCTTGATGGGTGAAGATATGTATACGCGCAAAGGGGACTCTAAGGGGCTTTAGATATGCAGTTCTGGAGGACGTGTATTTGCGCTACGTAATGATGATGATGATGATGCTCGAGTAGCCGTGTCATGTCTAATTCGAGGAAGCTGAACTGGTTGTTCCAATATGTATCGGAGTCTGCTGTCGGAGACTTTGGTGTCTCTCACACGGGCGAAAACGGATCGCCTATTTCGAACTTAAAAGACATCATCTGGACTTGACCTGACGGCGTCTTGGCTTTACTGAATAGAACCAGAGGGAGATACGACGCAGAATTCTCATAGTTTCACACCAATCTAGGTTGGTTCTAGAGTCAATTCCAATGGTTGTTGTTTCCATTATTGCTTCTATTCAGTTGCTGGGTTTAAAACTGCGGTTTCTCCTGTGTGGTTTCCGTGATTGGTCTTGTCAGTCGGAGACGAAGATGGGTAGATACTTAGTTGCAATACCTGTGTCTACTTCCTTGCCTCGTCGGGATACCGTACGTTCCATCTTGGGACCGTGCCGGTAATTCCTTCCTTCTGATGACAAATGCTATTCTTCGAATTCGAGGAAGGAAGGAAGGGAGTCTGCTATCAAAAAACGCATTATTCACTCGAAGGTGGATGTTTGTCGGTTTGGGGTCAATGCAATCGTAACTTTGTCAATAACATGGAAACTTTGGTAGGATCAACTTAGTAAAGACTCATGATCAAAGTTTGGGATTTAGTCATACAAGCAACATCGCTCACTCCTGAAGCTGAGCAACCTAATTGGCAAATCCAGAGTAGTTCCTATCCTGTTGATTTTGATTCAGGCCTGTGTATCGTGCAGGTGAGGACTTGAAAAGCTTGAAATATAACACGAGATCCGATCGAGTCTGAGGATTGTACTTTTATTCTAGCTCGTAGCCGCCTATATCACCTAACAAAAACCATCGCGATCGTGTATTGTCTGTTTTCAAGAAAGCCTAGTAGCCGCCATTATATCCATCATTTATGTAGATGAAGATCCTGCAGTTGTCCTGCAGATTGCATCAAGCGTAGTTGACCTCGTCTCATCCGCATTTGTTGTATGTTATTTGATTTCATCTTATAAAGTGTTCAGAATGGAATTAGCAAGCACTACATCCTGTTCTGGTTGTACTTGTTCTCGCACAGAAACGTTCCTTCATAGACAATTCAACATTCATGATCAGTTCTCGCGCCCCCTCCCTGACAGTGGAGAGAAGGCATGAGCATATTTCAATGCTCAGGTTCGCAGACATTGCAACTTCCCGACTGGAAGGGGTGAAGGGACGATGGATCGAGTGTCGTGGACATCTGCAACTTGGAGAAAGATGGGAGGGAAGGTAATCTAGGCAGTGCCATTTACATAATAAACCCTCATCTTTGGAACATTCACTCTGAATACACGAATGTCACTGACAATTGTATCTAAGAGAAATTCTGCAGAGATTCAGTGTGCTCTTGAAGCTGTGATATTAGCGTCATAAATTACTCTGAATCTACCGTCCCAGTCAAATCCAAGCCCCGATCAAACTTCAGCAAACCCAGGATGAGTCGAGTGTGGATCTTAGACTGGCCGCGGTCCGGTCCCGGACCTCACGAATCTGGGCCTGAACCTGCTGAGCGACAATTTGTTATACAGCAGTTGTCTGGCCTTCTACAAGCTCTCGTTTAAAACAGTAAACTTGATGCAAAAGAAGAAAAATCTGCTCCACAAGGCCACTTTCCACCCGAACCTCCCGAACCAGGTTCGGAGGCAGGTTCAGGTCCGGCAGACGGGTGAGCCGGACCGCGGACAGTCTAGCCAAGTGGAGTCTTGTCTTATTCCTGTATCTTCTCTCGCCTTTCATATCGTCCGTTCCGCAGTAGATTCAATGATGAATTGGTAATCAGGGAGATAGAATCATGGCTGTGTCTTCTTAGCTTTACTGATGCGTCGGTCTGGCTGATTGTATGTCTGTCTCATTCTACTAGCTTTCTGTACGACTTACAAATTGATCAAAAAATAATTGTAGTGTTCGGAGGCGAAAAGATGGTGACCGACGGAATAATATCTCCAGGTCCAGGCACCCAATCAGAATTCTGCACGATGGCTTGCTGAATAGCACCCAAATTCTCGAGTGTGATTGGTTCATCTGACTTTCGCCAACCTTCCTTAATAGGGAGTCGTTCTTCTCTGAACAGAATTTTCACGAATCTATTCAGCGGGTAAGTACGCAAGAAGCGGAAGGCTGAAATGATACATGCTCTTTTGGTGCAACTCCAGTCAACGGATCGCCCATCGTACTCAAATACAACGAACTTTCAAACGTCCTGAGTCCAAATTCCTTGACCGTATTGGTAGCATTGGGATTCACTTTCCGCTGATCCACCAATCGTTGCTTCTGAACTTGTCCAGCAGATGTCGCATTGTAATAATCCACTCCAGGATTCGAGTTGGCGAGAGTTTGGAAGATAGTTTCGTTGAAATGGTAGTTGTCACCGAGGGCAAAGTCCGAACGGGATAAAGACACGTCATGTTCGATTGTATTGTGTCTGTATAGCGTTTTTGAGATAACTCAGTATGGAATCTCAGACGCGAAGGCTTACAGTCTTATGTTTTCCAGACTG